>JAPVRG010141183.1:0-15271 GCA_029783565.1 Rhagoletis cerasi | reverse complement strand
AAATAAAGAGCGTGTAAAGAAATGTGATAAATTAACATACAAATAAAGTAAAGATAATTTTTTTGTGTTTTGTGTTGGCAAATCAAGCAATCGGTCGCAAAACACTTGTTCGTATATTGCAGAAATAATGAACTCGTTTGTGAATACAGTAGCGGCTCGTATGTAGGTCCAGAAAATCGGGTAGTGTTGAAGGATTACTGAATAAATACTAGCCCAGCACGCCCCACGAAGTATTATTTATTAAGAAAATTCATACATTTCCTACCTGCACTTCCATTCATTTCTCCTCTAACATATTTTTTAAGATTTTAAAATTTTTTTAATATTAACAAGGTTAGGTTAAGTTAAGTTAGTAGAGCCTATGTAGAAAGCTGCATACTTTACAGAGACATATATACAGCGGACGACAAAAGTCTACGTGCAGAGAATTTTTCACAATTTAAGCAAAGCTTTTTATTTTAATTTCTTTTAGCTATTTTTTTTTTGAAAATATAGTTCATACTACAACAAAAAATATACAAATAGAATCTCCAAACTTTTTGAAAAACTCAGGAAAATTCAATGAATTTGCATAAAAATTGGCACATTTCCAACGGCTTTTTTAGAAAAATTTTGTGCATGCAGTTTTATAGCCCATTCAATTGTAGTACAGCGTAGTGCAAGTTTTAAGTGGCTACAAAATATCGTTGATTTTTGGAAATTTTTTTTGCTGACAGTGTCCTGCGTTTTCTTCCATAGAAAGTATGTTCGGTTTAGGGGGAAAAATATTTGGCGCTTTTATTTTTTCCTAACTATTTAGCAGAGCTTCGCCTTCAATTTGCGGTGTGCGTCTTGATGTTGTTACACAAATGGAGGGACCTACAATTTTACGCTGCCTCCAAGCGGCATTTTATATGGTGAAGCCTTTTTTAGGCAGAAATACATTCGGAGATGTTACATTGGCTGGCGATAGCCGACCGCTGTTTAGAAACAACTTTTTCTATAATTTTTTGGGATGTTAATTTGACCAGGGATCGAACCCTGGTCTTGTAGAGTGGTAGACGCACCTCTAATCACTCGGCTACAGCGGCCGATAAGATTAAGATTACTGTTCGTACAAGGATAAAGGTAAAGATGAATATGTAGATGAAGGAAAGGATAAAGATAAACTGAAAATAGAGATATGAGTAAATATATGTAAAGATAAAGAGGAAGGTAAATTTAAATATTTATTATAGGAATTAAGTTCGAGTTGAATACATATGTAGATGCAGAAAAGAATAGATATAAAGATAAGGATAAAGATGAGAATAAAGATAAAGTTTAAAAAGGATGGAGATGAATACAAAGATAGAGATAGAGAGATAGATGTAAGGAGACAGAGATAAACATAAAACTGAATATAAAGATATGTCATGTTATGTTGCTCACCTCACTTCACGTCAACTCACCTCATCTCTTCTAACTCACCTCAAGTCACCTTAATTCACCTCAACCCCCTTTATCTCACCTCAACCCTCAACTCATCTCACCTCATCTCAACTAAACTCACTTCAACTCACATTTACTCCACTTAAGTCACCTTATGCCAACCCACCTCATCTCAGTTCAGCGATACAAATCACAAATAAGTTCTATTTATGATTGATTGTTGCTAATCTCACTTCACTTCATCTTCTCAATCACCTCATCCACCTCACTACAACTCACCTTAACCTCGACTCACTTCAACTCATCTCAACCCACCTCAACTCACTTCACCTCAACTCACTTCACCTCAACTCAGTCAACTCAACACACCCCAACTCATCTCAGCTCAGCGATACAAATCACACATAAGTTTTATTTATGAATCAGCGAATCAAATGACAAATAAAATAGATTTCTTGATTTAAAATCACTCAGGTTATGTTACCTGATGCTATGTTAAGTTTAGTATATCGAAACCTATAACTATCAAGATTATGGAGCGATTAAGAAGATAATCAAGAGACCATAATTTTTTTTTTTTCAATTAAGATGGGTCAATATAGGCAGCCTGTGGTGACTATGATGTCTTAGTGAAGATAATTACTGATATCAAATCACCATCTATTTGCAAGGTGAGCTCTAAGGGCCGTTTACACCATGTCCGGTTAATTCTAACTCCCAGTTAAAAATCGTTATCGACACCCATCCTATAACATGTGATCGATAAAGCAGTCGATGTACTTGTCTGAAGGATGTACCTCCAGTTAGCGTTAACCAGAGATGATGAAAACTGCGCTAAGGGCCGTTTGTTCAATGTCTGTTTGTCACTACCTGCCAGTTAAACATCGTTATCGACATTATAGCCTCACTGCAAATAACATGTGATCGATAACCAGACATTGGACAAACGGCCCTAAGTGTCTTTGTTGTGGATTCCGGTCGGTAACAATTCTGACCAGAATAATGTGGACGTATAGAAAATCTTTCGCAATGCCTTTGAATTACAGCCTATTTTAATTTTCTAGCACATACCGTTTGCATACATAAGTCTATTGAGAATTTCAAGATGAAATAAAGAATTAAATCATGATCGACTGTGTCCTTGTAAACGTTCTGAGAAACAAATGACCGCATTTTACTAATAAATACTTTTTGAAGTATACTTTTAGTAGTACATTTGCTACCCTAATACACCCGACTTAATGTTAACAAATTTTTTTTATGATCATAATCAAGGCTTATGTAAATATGTAAATTGCCATCTTTATAACATCAAATTTGACTGCAGTCTCATTTGTTAAGTTAAATGTTATCGTTGTACTTATGTGCACTGAAAACGGAAACTACTCATTTGTGTTGACAGTCAGTAAAAGGCTTCAGTAATGTTCGCCAACGAAAATGTAACTTTATTAGCATCAACAATATGAAAACTACTAAATAAGTTTAGCATTGATTGATAAAATTTAATTGCAACAAATCAACTTAATTTTATTAATAAGCTTTTTTCATGAACATAAGTATGTATGTAAATGTTTGTAAGCAGATAGGCGTATAAATGGAAACGCAACACAAACTCCAACAGTTCAGTATAAAAATCAGGTTGCCAGTTCAGCTGCCATTAGTAGTCCTACAGGATGTTGCTGTTGCTGTTGACGTGTTTGATCGGATTTTTCAACACGCTGCTGTTTCACGCCAGCACCACCTACAACACAACCACGCGTTTCGACGAGGTTTTGTTGCGCACACTACGTCATCACAACATTTCGAACGTGCCGATTTTCATTGGCGCCAACGACGAAAAGGACGCTATATTTACAGCGCTAGCTGCCAGCTTGGATAGGCGTCTGTTGGCTGCGCGTTACATCTTCACAGCTGCTGACAATTCCACACCACCCCGCAATACATTACGCAACCATATCACAAATGATGCGTTGAGCGTAGTGCTATGTGACACGCCCACCGACCGTATTTGGAGCGTGGTTGATCAGCGTTTGCGTAAATTACGGCAAACAAAAGTCATCGTTGTGTCGACAAGTACAAAGCCGGAACCAGTGGCGGTTTTCGCCAAACTCTGGCAGCTACAATTTCTGCACGCCATACTGCTGTACAACAATACAATTTATCGTTACTCGCCCTTTCCACAGATGCAAGTCTTTCGTGTGTCTAATTGGAGCGAGGATATTTTTCCGCATGCACCCACCGATCTGCAGGGCTACACGATCTCAACGCCCGCCGAGAATGATCTGCCACGCATCTTCTTTGTGCGCAATCAGCGAGACAACACTCCAAGTATACACGGTTTTGGCTATCAGATATTTGTGAATTTCCTTCGTCGCATGAATATAACGCTGCGCATCAGCAATCCCAATGCGGTCCACGATATTACCAGCAGCGTTAATATGAGCACCATCAGACAAAAACTCGCCAAGCAGGAGTTGGAGATCTCTATGCATCCCTACACGAGCATCGGTGAGCAGCAAGGCATCATGAGTTATCCGATCTTCAAGTTGGAATGTTGTCTCATAGTGCCAGTGCAGAATGAGATTCCCCGTTGTCTGTATCCCGTACGTCCACTCAAGTTGGCCAGTTGGCTTGTTATATGCATCGCAGTGGCATATATTGCAATGGCTCTTATGTGGACCAGTCCTTGTGTGCCCAGCGTGGCTCCACTCCACACAAAGCTGTCGCGCACATTCCTCGAGGGCATAGCACAGGTGTTCTTTCTGCCGCATACCTATCAAAGTCAACAACCCTCGTTGCGTTATTTCCTGATCTACTTACAGCTGGCGCTTTTCGGTTTTCTACTCACCAGCTGGTACAACAATCTGCTCAGCAGTTTCTACACCACCATACTCGTTGGTGAGCAATTGGATACATTCGAGTCGTTGATCGAGGCGCAATTGCCTATTTTAACGAAATATCATGAGATCAATATGGTTTTGGAACTAGTACCACCAGAACTCGTGTCTAAGGTGCAGAAGTTGATAATAGGTGCAAATTCGAGCGAGGCAGTGACGCATCTGTTGAACTTCGATAAATCGTATGCCTACCCAGTCACCAAGGAGCGTTGGCAGTTTCTCGCCTTACAACAGCAATATGCCAATAAGCCCATCATTCGATTTTCGAAAATCTGCTTGGGTAGTCCGTGTATAGGCTTTCCCATGCGTTTGGACTCACATTTGGAACAACCTCTAAAGCATTTCATTTTGGACGTACAAATGGCTGGTTTGGATGTTTACTGGCTGACCTCGGATTTCAATGATGCGTTGAAAGCTGGCTATGTAAAGCTAGTAAATAATGTGCTGCCTATTAGTGCACTAAACTTGTATACTCTCTACGCGGCTTGGATTCTATTGATTGTTGGATTGAGCATAGCGTTTTGTGTGTTTCTGATTGAAATACGGTACTCGTGTTGGAGAGAAATATTGATAGAGGAAGCAAGTGAAGAGAAGTTGAAAGATGAATCAAAACCGGATGAATGAGTTGATTTTAAGAAACCATGAAGCTTTAAAGACCTACGAAGTAATATCCAGCGAGCCGTCGCTTCCAAGCATTAGCAACTGAAGGTTATAAAACTAGAATTCTGCACATTCCAAACACATAAATATTAATTAGTATAACTTGTTTTACGAGGTATAGTTTGGTATATGTAGATGGTATATTTTTTTCTTCATGATTCTTCAACTTAGTACCTACATATAACAAAATAAAAGCTGTTTGATGATCTACAAATAATAACGCGTTGAATACCGGCGCGTTTAGATAGTTTTGAATATTTAAATCCGCTTGAAAGTCCTTATAGATAGCTCCAGTGGCACGACTTAATATACATTAGCTAAAATATTTAAATGGTCTACGTCGATGATGCAGTTAGAGACCAAACTAAACTTGAAAATTGACGTTGAAAACGTAAGGAGAGCGTACGCAAACTACTTTATTAGGAACCTTTGAAATGAAACAAGAACTTGTGAGGAGGACGTTACTATAAACATCATGGGGTCAAGCCTAAATAAGTTATCTTAAGACTCTGAGAAACTGAGTGGGACCTTTATGGAAGAGAAAGCAGTCATCTTGTGACTTATAAGAGCTTTGGTGGGACAATGAGGTTTCTTTGTATGCAGTTACCATTTTTCGACTATACTTAATTCCTGCTCTTGCGTCCACGTTCGTCGCCTCTTGGAAATGCGAGTAACCAATGTGCGAGCCTTAGGTCTGGATAGCTAATGGGACGTCTAGTATAAGGCTTGAAATTCGAAGAAGTCTTCGTCCAACGGAGTCGCAACTGCAAGCGTTATGTAGTATGTATCTCGCTGTATAAAAGTGTGTTCCATCAATATAACCGCAAGATTTTATATGTGCGCTAAAATTTTAGACTCGCAACCTAAGTACCTTTCCATTGAAAATATGCAACTTGTTTCGAATGAGAATCCAAACTTTTGATGACGGTCACCGCAAATGTTAAAAGTGCAATGGTTTAAGGGTATGGATCCCTCTGGTGGATGTCCTCGGGAAAACTGAAGTTGATCTTCCCGCCAGTTGATAAATGAAATAGACGGGGAAAGGTAAGAAAGGTCTGTGATCTTGCGAAGTCTACTGCAGCTTTCACGTAAAGGAGCATTCTTCTGCAGACGAATCGTTCGTGTTGCCTATCGTTCGTGATACATAATAAGGCTGTTAGACAATGTGCATATTGTAAACATTTTTTGCGTGAACAGTTCGAGAGAAAAAAATAAGAATGCGCCTAAAGACCCCTTCGACAAGTGCTTGAGTGTTTGTTGATTTCAGCGTCAGGGCGAGCAGGAAAGCATTGGCGGAAAATTCAGCCTCCAAGACGAAACTTCTGATAACCGGACCGAAGCTGATCAACTTAGACGTGAGCCGAAAATGGTAGTCTGTAACGCAAGGTTCCAACGTAAAAGGATACATCAGTCTACTTGGCTGCCTCCACTTTTACTGTGTCCGCGTTCATACATATGACAAGTAATTTTTAAGCAAAAAAGGACAACCGACTCAATTCTCACATAAAAGTTTAGGACTGCTGTTAATTAGAGCTTGGATACTAAATAATAAATGAACATTAAACAAACATAAAAAGTCGAAACTGGTAATGATTTTGTGGTGCAATTATTTTGACCAGTACTTTAATAATTTCTCTTGTCCGGATTTTATTATCCACCTCCGTATCTGATCTTAGTTAAACTGATACACATAAGTATGATCTTTTTATTAAATTTTAATAGGCTTATCCGATCTTGTATCCTTTAGTGCAAATAAAACAAGTCTATTTCACTATTATTACCCGATGTTTCGCTAAACTCATTAGCATCCTCAGGGGCTGATTATTTATTTCCACTGTATCAACAATAAATACATAAATACAAAAATTACAATTATTAATGTTCGACAGAAATAACAAAAGGAACATACATGTATGACTTTCAAATTTACATACTTGTGACAAATGAACAATTAGACTTTTTACACCATACTTACAAAATTATCTACTTTAACATATTTAATAAAAACTTAATTCTATTTCGGTACCATCTGTTGTGGTAGTTTTGTCAATACTGATGATTACTTATATTCGTCATAAACATAAAATGTATGCAGCAGCAATGTCATCGGTGTCTTCTTTCTTGTTGATTGTGTTTTCTCTTTTTTGCATTATTCTTAGGCTTTCTAATGTATACCTTGCCTTTTCCCTTCTTTCCTTGTCTATTATTTTTGTGTTTGCAAAGTCAGCTGTGTGCCCACTAGTTGTTATGTGTTGTGATAGTGCTGTGTTGGTTATTTGTCTCTTTATGTCTGCCTGGTGTTCTGCTAGACGAACGCCCAGAGCGCGTTTTGTTGTTCCTATGTATACTTTGTCACAGGCTTCGTTTTCCTTTCCTTTACATGTTACTTCGTAGACTACGTTGCTCTGTTGTTGGGCGTCTATGGAGTTTTTTGTTATATTATCTTTTGTTTTGTTCTTTATGAAAAAAAAAAAATATATGATATCTTTAATTTACAAAGTAATTTAATAATTTTGTATCAATTTTCAAACAATTGCGCGTTCCAATTCAATATTGTTACATAATTTTATTCACGACGATAGTAATATCGATACTATCCATGTTTTAAACTATCGTTTCGAAAACTATCGAGTGGCGGTACTATCGATTGTATTCCAGCTCTACTGTTAATTTCTTCATGATCCAATGCTCGGAGCTAAACCAAATTAGTATTGGACCACCTTTGTGGCACCACCTTTCCGGAAAAAGACAATTATCGAAACGGTTCAAGCGGTCCAAAAATATTTCGTCGGATTAATAACCTCCTCCATCTTTTGAAGTCGGTTAAAAACTAAAGAAAGTTTTAAAAAGCTTTTCCTGCGGGCTATGTTCGTGCCGTGTCCACTTCAGACCGAAAAACGAAAAACCAATCGATTATGCTCTGATAGATGAGGCATACGCTTACAGTGTATTAGACGTGGCTCTATGAAGCCGAAAAATTTACATCTAACAGCAAAAGATAGCTTGGCAACGAAATCCTTCAATGGTAGCATATACGCAGCAACCAGCTTTTGGATAGCGCTCTTTAACACGCAGACATACGCAAGAAGCATTGGAATATCAGTGAGTCCAAAAGAACTAGTGAAAACGACGAGAGCGTCACTCCGCTGCGAAGAAAAAATATGCCATATAAAAGATTACGCTGCGCCCGGCTACAGCGCTAGCTGTATGGATCCGATTTTGAGTGTAGAAGAGGAGCATGGGTTACTGCACGTGAAAAAAATACCAAAATATTTTATCAGCAAGTAAGGAACTTACTACTTAAATCCAACAAAGTGGACCTTGTGCTCTTTACAAGAAAGTGTAATACACCGCTGCACAATGTGTTAGAAAAGTTCTCATCTATGAAGTTATTGTATGGTGGGTTGCCCTAAACAAGGTGGCCAGTTTTAAACTGCTTATCAAAGTACAACGGCTTAGTACGATCAGCATCAGCGGAGAAATCCGAAGAGCTCCAAATGACGTTTTATGTTTTTGGATCTTCTGGCACTGGATCTAGTAGGATAGCATATTCCAGCTCTTGTTGCTCTTCGTTTCAGAGAGACTTTTGTATGGGAGCCGATACTCATAGGACGATGTTGTGTTCTGAACAAATTTGACTTTCTTACAGGGAGCAGAGGCCGGTGTACCCAATTTGGTTCCGGATAGAAGTGGGTCGAAAGCTGTGGACTCTAACTGGTGTAAAATAGTATATAAGTACATATGATTCGAAGCCCAATGGTGAAGTGGAAGCTACTGAAATCTTCGCCTGAAAAACACGGAAACAGTCAGGTAGACAAAATGAGCAGCTCTGGGAAGAGCAGGAGACTCCTCTTACCATTTTACCGTTGAGGTCGGAACCGATAAAATTGTGCTGGACTGTCGCCGATCTCTTTTGAAGGTGGCTAAATAGAACAGGCCTCAAAATTGTTCAGCAAACAGGAGTGAAACTTTCCCAGTTCTGGTATCATTATGGGCCTTCCTTTTTAGGCCCAAGTGCACCACTACTTGAGAGTGGCTACACCTTCACTACCTACTTAAACGACTTACGGCAGGTCTCAAAACGATGGCGAAGGTGAATTGAACTCGAATACGGACCGATCTCTAGATCATACTTAAATTATTGAGTGTACGCTTCTCTAAAAAACTTAACCCGGCCTTCCTACACACCCCGATGACTGAATTCCATGTAGCCGCAAAACTAATAGTCTGAACACAATGAAAACAACGAGCTAAGGACCACAGATGTCAAATTATTTTCCACGTATTCTTATGCAGATAATTATTTTGGCGACGACACGGCAACACCGCGGCTAGCTAAAAATGTAGCTGTGGCCAGATTTTTTGAGCGACAGATAAGGTTCTTCCCCTTTTTTTATGTCAAATCCATACAAATTTATGAAGTCGCGGCTGCGTTCTAAAAAAGCAAGGCGCCGTCGGCAAAGCGTTTAGATAATGAAGATAAATCTTTAACGTCGTGTCGTGTGGTGATGTCTTTTTCGATGTGTTAAGACTATAAGACTGCTATATAAGATTTTAGACAGGCAAACTCTCTCAGGAGAAGAAAACAAGAGCTGCGAAAATAAATCGCCGTATTGATGAACCCTCAACAACCGCAGCGTTTGCTATGCCTTTTTAGGTTGAATATGGAATCGAAGCGAAAACCGTCGGTGGTGAATGGGGGAAAGACAAAGTTTCGCCTGCCAGCAAACATTTGGGAACCTCGAACCTCGGCACTTCTAATTTTGAAAAAGTAGGGGATTTCTTCTATCCGACGTCAGTCTTTAAATCATCTGAGTATCGCACCATCATGGAAGAAGGGAGAATGGTGAAACGAACGTTTGGTATGCGAGAAGAAAGGGAAGGAAAAGCCTGACAATTTTAATACTAGCTTTCTATCAGAAAAGCTATGAAATTTACTCTAGAGCACATGTAATTAAATAAACAAAATGCACTCAATCGTAAGTTGAACTAGCAGACATGGTGAACAATAGTCTGGTTCAAGTTAAAAACATATGATCAAAGAACTCTCAACCAGTCAGCAAATGAAAATCTTAAAACAGAAACTTTATTGCTATATAGCTTTTCGTTACATTAGACAATTCTTAACTACATTTTCTCCTCACGCACAGTTCACAGATGAAAAGTATGGACGCAATTGTCAGTCCCAAACCCCATACATACCAGATTGGCAGAAGAAAACGCAAAGTCAGTGGTCGCGGATCCTCATGTATTAATATCACTTTAACCAATTTCAAACGTACCGCATCAGCGAAGGCCAATTTTTGCCAATGGCTTAGAAAACCCGATTGCGAAGCACGCATGATGAAATATTTTAGAGGCGTGCTCAGATGTGAATCGGTATACAAAGGAAAAACGTGATGAAATGGACCAATACAAATGCTTGAACGCCGAAAGAGCGGATGTGACATAAATTGCTGCTGCATATTGAGAAACTCCCAGCGATCGCTTTGTATGCTATAACCGAAACTGGTGTTCAGCTTATCGCGATGATGATCCATAAACGGCTTATCAACGATGTCGAGTTGTTGTAGAAAACGCGGTGGATATTGCACCGGCATAGACTCGAGACGTTCGTATTCATAGTCAAAAACTTTGATGCGCAAATCAGCGCGAATTACGTCATCGATCGTATCGAGCTGTGCTGAAGGTAATGAAGTCATAAGGTAGCTAGCGATCTTCGTGCTATAACAATTGGATGTGAGAAAACCGTTTACGAAGAGACAGCAGAAAATCAAACACATACGCGGGTTGAGTGTATTGAATGCTGATGTAGGTGCGATGCTGATCATTGAACAAATCGACTGTAGTAGCGCCTTGCTGTATTCCCGGGGACGCTCGAGCGCACACAACCACAGCGCGATGGATACATAGATGACTGCGAATAGTACAAGTAACCAGGCGGAGTATTGAAAACTGCGTAGTAAGTAAAGATGTTCGGGCGAGCGATTAAAGAAGGGCACCATAATGCACCAATCATTGATGCCAATTGGATAGCTCATTCCCACATGGCCAACAGCAAAAAGTGCTGAAAATGAGTGAGGACTCAATTCGATGGTTCTATTTGCGACGAGTTCAATCACTTGGCTCATGCCAGCTGGTTCATATGGAGAGCTTGGCATCGTGGAATCAATTAAAGTGGCATTAATGGATTTCACAAAGTATGTGAATAGTTTAGCGGAGGTGCCACTGAATACCAGTTCATGCTGCTCGCAGCGGCGATCGAATATACGCGGCAGATCGTAACGGATCATAGTATCCAGCACATAACCTTTGAAGTTGTGGTAGTGATCGACAAAGAAGTCTTTCGCATGCCAATTGTGAGTTTTGTTAATGATTTCCAGCGTCGGATATGGATCGAGTACATAGACATTATCCTTTGTGGTTAACAAAATGGTGTTAAGAAACTGTTCATGCCAAATCCAGGCATACGTATCACTTATTATCTGCCAAAAGTGCATGCAACTCTCAGTAGACTCATAAATTGCTTCCGATTGCAATGCTGCGGGAGAGAGTATAAAAATTGTTTTCAGTTTGCGTATGCGTTTCATACTTTCAGCAGTCAGTGTCATTATTGCATCATCTGGTCCGGTTGTGAATACCAAACTGAGTGAAGGACTGATTAGCACATCCATGATGGAAGCGATTGTACTATTTTCATTATTGCTGGTGACAATTATAATTGGTATTAGTGGGAAAGCCTCGAAAAATTCAGCAAAGAATTCCATGTACCACTCGGAGGTGAGATGCAACGTTCCACTTATATAAAGTATGAAATTTTTGAATTGATAAACATTGAAAAGTGCGCGTAGTATTTCGAAAACGAACTCGCTAGGAACTTGCTGTGGTATACGCACGCTAGTGTTTCGATTTGATTCGATACTCGCGAACCTTTGAAACAACGTCGAGGAGGTTGTATTGAGTTTGTAATGCATTTATTTTGCTTTTTCCGAGCTCTCTCAATTGAATGGTACTTTTCGTGAAATGTCTCAGATTCTAAGGCATACACGGTTATTTAAGTAGCTACAAGTGACGTCAGCCGTGTTTACAAGCTTTAATTTAACATGTTTAACTTTATGAAAACAACAAACCGCTGCATCCGAAAACAGATTTATATGGCATAATTAGGCATTTAAAACACTAATGACCCAAACAAACTGGCATGTCGTTAATAAAAAAAAAACAACTGGAAAATTTTTAGAAATATGGGTGCATTCCAAAACGTCAAAATACAAAACATCAGTCATTTTTATTTATAAATTATAACTGTCAATAGGATCGTTAGAGCCGGGGTGCGAATTCGCCGATTAGTATTTTGATAACAGGAAACACTTCGTGTACGACCTGATCCATTACTTTTGCGTCCACATCTGACTAGGAAAAGAAACAGACATTGCGTTCATTGAGGTCATTTTTTGACACCAGGTAAATTAATATAACACGATAACGAGTGGACCTGCCTGACATCTCGTTTGGTGTTAAACGGTTCGGAGAAGTCCTTTCCAATGTTGACAGAGCTTTTGGTATAACGCAACGTCACTTTATTGGTTTCTCGGAAATACCAAATTCAGACAAAGCTGCGTATAAGAAATCTCTTTCGACGAAGAAATGGTGAGTGTCTATCCTCCTCTTGCGGCTGTTTTTCAAGATTCGGTGTACGTCGGTCTATGTGTATGTCGGTCTATTGTGGATTTATCAGGTTTAAATCCACACTGATAAGGCCAAATCATTTTCGTCAGTTCGTTGTCGGTGGTGGCTGCCCTTTAATACACTACTTTCAATAAAACCTTATAGCCCTTGCTCAGATAGTTGATGCATACGACGGGGTCGCATATTTTGTGAATTGGGCAACATCCAAGAAATGTCCAGCACTGATCCTACCATTAAAAATTATTTTTAATAAGTCGCTGTCTACTGGGGTTTTTATATATGCTTGGAAATTAGCGTATATAACTCCTATTTTCAAAAGCGTAAACAAGAACGATGTTAGTAGCTATAGGCCAATATCTAAACTCACCACCGTTTCTAAACTTTTTGAATGTATCATTAAGGATAAAATGTATTTCTCGGTCAAGAGTCCTATTTGCTCAAACCAACATGGTTTTGTACCTGGGCGCTCGACGGTCTCCAATCTTGCGGTTTTTAGCGAATACTGTACATCGGATTTTTCTAATGGATCCCAGGTGGATTGTATCTACACGGATTTTTCAAAGGCTTTTGACAAAGTGTCTCATAAAATTTTAATCGTGAAACTCGAGCGTCTAGGCTTCCATTCTGTCTTTATAAATTGGCCTGAGTCGTATTTGTGTCGCAGGCGATGCGTTGTTACGATTGACCATATTTCGTGTAATACTTTCCTAGCAACCTCTGGCGTTCCACAAGGTAGTATTCTCGGCCCATTGCTTTTTGTTCTTTTTATTAATGACATTAGTTCATGCTTCTCTTTCTCTAACTTTATGTTGTACGCCTATGATTTAAAAATATTCTCAAAAATAACGAGAGCCGCCGCCATGTTGAAAATTCAAACGGAGCTTGATAACCTGCACGCTTGGTGCCTGCAATCGCGCCCCTCTCTCAATGTCAACAAATGTTCTCATGCTACCTTCACTAAGTCTACTAATGTTTTCGTTACTTCGTATCGTATTTCTGGCAGCACACTGCAGTTTGTCAAAGAAATTAAAGATCTAGGTGTTATATTTGACACCAAACTTTTCTTTAATGGCCACATCGATTTCATAATTTCAAAATCATATGCTATGCTTGGATTTGTCAGAAGGAATAGTGCAGAGTTTTCCAATCCATATACCCTAAAATTGTTATACACCTCGTTCGTACGCCCCCATTTGGAGTATGCTGCCTTCATCTGGCGTCCATCCTATCAACTTAAGATTAATAGGATTGAGCGCGTTCAAAAGGTTTTTCTTAAATACTGTCAACGCTCCTCACGTTTCTCCGACAAAATTCCTTCTTATACTGCTCGCTCATCGCTGATTAGCCTAAAGTCTTTGGAAAAGAGAAGGTCTGTCCTTTCCTTGACCTTTGTGTTGGGCATTATTCAAGTAACTGTTGACTGCCCCTACCTCTTGGAACGCATTCATTTTAATATTCCGCATAGAGCCCTTCGGTTCTCCTACACATTTTATTTAAACAACTGTAAAACAAATTACGCCCGGAATGCTCCCCTTTCGCAAGCTATTAATGAATTCAACCTAATCTCTAATTCTATCGAACTCGACTTTTCGCTACGAATGTCGTCTTTTGTGAATATTTTAAACTCAATTACCTAATTTAAGCACCTAAATTGAATTACTTTTTTAACTTTCTCATAGTCTGTAAGAATATATTGTTCATAGACTATAATAATAAATAAATAAATAAATAAAAGTGATTCATGGTCTTTAGAAACGCCGCCTTATTTAAACAGCTCAGCTATTCAGCCTGGTATTTTTAACGCTTAATAGTCCGTTGGTGGGACATCTATTTCGTCCAAGACTGCAGGCTCAGCTTCTCTACTGGTTTCAGTGGTGTTACCATTCAAAACTGTGGAAAAGTTCTCCCTCCATAGTTTAAGTAGTTCAGGACCTCGATTACTAGGTCGCAGTAAGTGTTCTTGCAGTAGTTCGCTCTGGTCTTGAAATGCTACGTAAGCCGTCTGCGAGGTATTTGCAATTCCGTATTTCAACCTCTCTTTTTTTATTACGAAATGTAGATCTCACTTCCCTCTTCATCTCCCTATATCGATCCCCCATAGTAAGCGTTGCTTCCGATTACAGCGTGGCCCTGTAGGTGGCATCTTTTTATCTCCAGCGACATTCCTCGCCGTACCAATTGTCCTTTACAGATCTCTGAAATCCGACGTTTGCGGCGGTTATACGCAATGAGCGGGAAATATGGTCCTCTGCTCGCGTATGTCGGTTTATGTGGAAGTTTCTCATAGAGCAGGTGTGAGAGTCGAGTTGCAAAGATGCTTCTATTGCTTGGCGCAAATTTTTGGCAGCCCAAAGGGGTTTTCTTAACAGCGGTCACCCCTCGGCAGGCAATGGCAAACCTCCGAGGGTACTTCTGCCTTGAAAAAACTTCTCATCAAAATACCATCGCCGTTCGAAGTCGGCGTAAAACTGTAGGTCACTCCCTTTTGTGTGACAACATCAAGGCGCACGCCACAAATCGGAGGAGAAGCTCGGCCAAACACTAACATATGTGTAAGCGCCAATCTATTATTATTATTGTTATTATTATTATTATTATTATTATTATTATTATTA
>JAPVRG010141180.1:0-10425 GCA_029783565.1 Rhagoletis cerasi | reverse complement strand
CTACTCCACAAGAAAAAGAAAGCAACAAATTGTGGAAGGTTGAACAAATAATAAAAGCCGTTTTGAAAAAATGTCAATCGCTACCAAAGCCAGCAAAACTGAGCATCGATGAACAAATGATTCCATTCTCTGGTACCACGTAATTGAAACAATATGTTAAGGGAAAACCCTGTCCTGTTGGATTGAAAAATTTTGTCCTCTCTAGTCCAGATGGTTTAATACTGGACTTTTTCATTTACTAGGGAGCAAAAACTTGGGCCAATAACAAATGCAACCACGATTTAGGTATCGGAGGAACAGTAGTTCAAAGACTTGCAGAAAACATTAGTAAAGGCAGCGAAATATTTACTGACCGATATTTTACTTCGATGAAACTGCTAGAGTTTTTGCTGGAAAATGGAATATATGCCACGGGAACGATTCAACAAAACCGAATCCTCAAAGAGCTGCGAACAAAACTTTCAACCGACCACGATCTTCTGAAAAGAGGCAGAGGTACCTTCAACGAATTTGTGAGAGAAGATGAGAAACTAGCGATTGTAAAATGGATGGACAGTCGTTCGGTTCTTATGGCGACCACGTCAACCGGAGCACGACCACTTATATCTGTTCGTCGATGGCATAAGAAAGCCTAAAAACACATAAATGTCAATTGTCCGAATACGGTTGCAAGTTACAACACGTCAATGGGAGGGGTAGATCTTGCGGACAGGTTGATATCCTATTACCGTATTAACATCAGAACAAAGAAGTGGCCCACACGAGTTTTTTGGCATATGGTTGATCTCGCACTGTGTAATTTCTGGGTTCTTTATAAAAAAGACAAACTTTCATGTGGTTCAAAGAGGTCAGAGTTGATGGATCTTTTATATTTTAAGATGTACGTAGGAGAATGTTTGTCCGCATGTACTGGTAAAAGAAGGCTAAGGCACTCCGCATACGGCTCGTCTCGTCATCGTATCGTCATCGGCGCGACACAATGTGACTATCTATCGTCAAAGTACGAGTTGTCAATATTTTCTTTTAAATATTACACAAAGTTTGAAACTTGGATTTACGAGGGTTTTGGTAAAGAGTGAACTATATTTTTATAAAATAATAAACAAAATTAAATAACAGCAGAATAATATGTTAAATTGTTTAAAGAAATCTGAATAAAAACGTCGAAATTAAAAAAATTTTGCACAATGTAAATTATTATTTTACAGGCACGCGCGATTTTCAATTAATTACACGAATTTTATAATTTCTGCAGAAATTTTTATATCAAAACTTGTAAATGCACCCAAAAACATAAACAAACTGCAAGCGTACTATCGTACATGACGACAAGCAACCGACAGTGCTGTACGATAGTCGTCGTGCTGCATGCATGCTGCGACGATTTCGCGTAGCTGTCGGCTCGTGTGCGGTTCCCCATTAAAACACACGGGTGCGACAAGAAAGCGTATGCTGCATGCATGACGAGCCAATGTCGCGCCGATGACGATACGATGACGAGACGTGTGCGGAGTGCCTAAGTGACAACTAGCATGCAGTGCAAAGTATGCAAAACTGAGCCATAAATGTGTTTTACGATTATTTTACTATTACTCGATAAATCAAAAGGAATGGCACGATACAATTAAATCGTAAATTAATTGAAAATAATCGATTATTTCATCCGGATGATTACTCGTTGCCATTCCTAGGCCGAATATATAAAAAATAAACCTCTTATTTGGTTCATGAGCTATTGGGATTTCGAGCTTTTGGTATGGAATGTGGATAATAAGCATAGATGTGATTAAACAAAGCACAAACACAGAAGACAAACCAAGCGGCATTCTGAGTTAGCAGTTTAGCGCACAATCCCACAGTTGAACAAAGTTTTATTGAGATTAAGACCTGGAAGTTGGCCGACGGCATATATTGGTGCAAGGCGCATTAATGTTTCTTATATTAGTGATTCCGCCGAAATTTTCTAATTAAAAAGCACAAGGCTAAAGTTATCGGGGAGTATTTTTTCCGGGAAAATACATTTTTGATTTCGCAGCAAGATGTCTGAACGTAAAGTGTTAAATGTGAGTTTCGTTGTTTTGATTCCCATAATAAGTCACTATTAAAGTTTATATATTTCTTTGCAGAAATATTACCCGCCTGACTTCGATCCATCGAAGATTCCGCGCATGAAACTTGCAAAAAATCGGCAATACACAGTTCGTTTAATGGCACCGTTTAACATGAGATGCAAAACTTGCGGGGAATATATTTACAAAGGAAAGAAGTTCAACGCGCGAAAGGAAGATGTAGAAAATGAAACTTATCTAGGAATACGTATCTACCGTTTCTACATCAAATGCACACGTTGCCTGCAGGAAATTTCTTTTAAAACTGATCCACAGAACACTGACTACGAAATTGAGGCGGGTGCAACAAGAAATTTTATGGCGTTGAAATTGGCCGAGGAACAAGCACGCAAAGAGATAGGTAAATAAAATGGACTCTGAGTGGATTTTTATAAAATCAATTCCTTATACAGAGGAAGAACGGGAAGAAGAAGCGAATAATCCAATGAAGTTGCTAGAGAATCGTACGCAGCAATCGCGTAACGAAATCGAAATGCTTGAGTCATTAGAAGAGCTGCGCGATTTGAATCGCCGCCAACACAATGTCGATTATGAGTCAATGTTACAGCAGTACAACAGCACGGAATCTGAGCAGGAGCGATTAAAACGCGAGGAAAAAGAAGATGACGAGTTTGTGAAGTAAGCTTACTCATAAATTTGTAAAACTTTTATATTTATGTAAATTTTTTTACTCCTACCTTAGATCCATAAACTTCAAAGCGAACAAAACTGGTGGAAAAATTATAGCTGAAGAAATAATAGAAGAAATTAAAGATGAAACATCATTACCGTCCGAAGCAAAGAAGCTCAAAGTTAGTATGCCGAGTTTATTAGCCCCTCAAGCGCATACCTCCAAAAGTAAAGCTTTCCCAATAAAAGCATCAACACTCGTAAAAAGGAAAACTCCGCTTGTTCTTCCAAAATCCAATCCACCCACAGCAAAAGTCTCTTCAGCAGCAGCGAGCGCGCCTACTAGTAAATCAGAAAACGAAAAACCAGCGGAAAATAAAAATGGGGGTCTCTCGTTGCTTTCAAGTTATGCCAGCAGCTCAGAAGAATCAGGCTGACAAACAACAAAGTAGGAAAAATTGGTTTTGACTTTTATAATTTTAGGAAATATTTGTTTACATGGATTCCCAATAAGGACGAACGTAACAAATGGTAATTTAGAATCGAATATGCATACATTTTAAATAATCTGAACGTAACTATATTTAACGGCTGGGATCCGGTCTTTTTAATCCACTGGAACATATCGATCTTATGTATGAAGGACAAGTACCGTGGTCACAATAAAACATCAATATCGGGATATATAAATGCATTATCTTTTAACCCGACAGGTCATACCACCTTATCGAGGAGTCATTTCGCGACATATATAGCAACATAAATATAGTGAATTATCTACAAATAGTTAAACCATTTTTCATTGCAATTTTTGAGTAAAAAACGTTTTTATTTTTCTATACCATAAATTGCTTATAAGATTTCATTTCATCAGGGCTCGAATCGTGACAGTCGTGAACGAGCAACTCGTAACGTAAAAGGTTAGGAATATTTACAGAAATTTTCATAGAATTCAGCTTAATATAAATATATCTAAACTTCTGAGTTCGTTTAAGTTATTTCAACAAGTGAGGCGGCGCTTACATTATATATGGAGTATATTAGATTTTTTTTTACAACTTTCGTTTAATTTTTCTATTATGCTAAAAAATACACTTCTGTGTCTATTGTAATCGAAAAATGCAATTCGAACACTATTGTGCCCTTCAAATCTACGGTGACTTCACACAAATTACGATACGCTTGCTTTCGTGTCATAATCCCTATTGTTGTTGTTGTTGTTGTAACCGCATACAAATTCCCCAAAGAGTTTTTGGGGAATGATGCGGGAGTGACAGTCCTTGGCCAGATATGAATCTGGGTCGTTCCGGTTACGTAGACCCGACTGTCGTGGGAACGAACAAAGTAAGAGAATAATCCCTATTCGTTCTGGCAACTGACGAGTCACGTAATTTGTGTTTGTACGATTGCCTACTCAGTGACGACTGTCACGATTCGACCCCAAGTCTTGTTTACCCCTGTTAACAAATTTTCGTTAACAATTCAAAAGCACCTGTGCCATTTCGAACTGGTAGGCCAACCATTATACGACTTGATGGTGAGCTAAGCTCATCTTTGCGCCCACTTCCGGCCGCATTTTTCAAAAATTGTAAGCAAGATTCAAATGACATTTGTTGCAAAGGCGAAGACGAATGTTCCATGCCTTTTCTTGAAAGTGGTTGGAAAGTGCCATCAAAAGTCATATAATCGGCAATCAAGGAGAGATGACGTCTATCGACAGTTATTCCGTACACCTTGAAAACATTTGTTACTTCCTTAATTATAACTTGCGCAGCCGCTTCGATGCCATAAGTTTTCGCTATGGCATGTATATCATTTGAATAAAGGCGGTTCAAGTCCAAGATTTCATTGTGTTTGAACATTTCGACAATATTAATGCCGTCCGTCTTGAGTAGGTGGGCATTTTTGTCGCTCTTGTAGATAATAGCGCGTTTTATATTCTGTACTTGATGCACAACACATTTGCTGGCTAACTCGCGTAAGATGGAGGAAATGTCTGGCTTCTTGTATTTCATGTTTAGCTATAATTAATCGGAAAAAATTGCTTTTTTTGTTCGTTTTGTTGGAGTGATTTTACTTACATTAAAGGTAAGTTTGCACCATTGATGTTTGTCCTTGTCGTAGGAATATTCTCGCACCATTTCATTGTTCAGTACACTCTCGACTATAGCGTCATCTGTGGCAGCCGTGCCCCCCTCCTCTTGATCTTCATCTTCGCCGCCTCCCTGTTCATCATCATCGTTAGCATCTTTGAGTTCTTCCACATCTTCAGGATCATCATATTCATTTTCGTCCTGTTTGCGAGACTTGAATTTTCTGCCAGTGGCGTCATCATCATCATTCTTAAAAAATACAAAGATTGTAAAGTTGAGGCTGAATATAATTTAAATTATCAATCAAATTACAGCATTTTCGTCGTCAGATGAATCTACACCAGCCAAATCCGTAGACTTTCCGCTTTTAAATTGGCCATTCACATCGTTTATTGTTTCGTCTTCATCTAGATCTTTATTTTCGCTGTCCTTATTGCCGCTTCCTTTTTCATCGCTTATATCAATTCTATAAGATTTTTGTTTAATCAGCGTGCATTTAAATTCATTACGGTTATTTACAGCAACTTACATGGACGCTATGCTCTTTGAAGACTTTACAACAGCGCGAAACAGTAGCTTGAAAAACACCTCGCTCATGTATTTCAATACCTTTTTGGGTCGCACACAGAAGTCGTCCTGATAGGCTTCGCGCGGCAGAAATTGAAATATTAGCTTATACTGGTATGCGCGCTCAGGCTTCAAAACCAGCTTCGTTTTCACATTAACAACTTTAATAAAAATAAATGCAATAAAACGACACATCTCGTGTACAAAAAAAATGGATTATTGCTTCAACTTACATTGCAATATGTCTGCAAGCGTTACGCGATTCAGCTTGATGCGTAACTTATCTGCATTCTTCGCATGACTCATATTTATTGGAATATCCATTGATGGCGTCTTGATATTTGCTGATGCCAACATTAAAATCTCACGCAAGCGCGGTATACCCAGCGTGACGTTCATCTCACCACGACCGGCAAAATGGAAAGTATTCAGTGTCATTTGAGTAGAAGGTTCACCAATTGATTGGGCGGCTAAGAGGCCAACGGGCTCGCCCGGAGAGACTAACGCCTTGAGATTTTTTATGTACATTATATCGTCAATGGCAGCTTTACTATTTGGATACTTCTTCATGTAGTCTTCTACTATTTTCTCCAATCGTTCAGAAACACTACCATAACAGCTATCCTGTCTGTATAGAGCAGTAGTGGGATCAGGACAGCGCGCATTTATTTTTTTGTAATGTTCCTTTGTTTCTACATCAGCTTTCCTCCACAGCTTCTGTTTATATTCATCAGCAAAACGCCGACCCGTGTTAGGATTTACCTTATTTGAATTGTCTTTCGCTTGCGTATCTGCTGAAAAGCCAGCAAATGCAGAGATTGTCCTCCTAGTTTCCTCTAGACCATACTTTTCTTTATGCTGCCTGTGCCATTTTCGTATCTTTTTAACATGTCTCGAGATTTTCATCAGCGTCTGATCATCCTTGATACTTGTCAGCTCGTTTGCGTGTATTATTACCGAATAATTGAGTGCCAAGAATTGCATACAGAAATTTGTATTGAAAAATTTCGACTTGAGTATATCCAGCCCATCTTCGCCATACAAATACTGTACAACACTGTTATCACTATCACGCACTGTCATATCGTAGCCAACAGTGAGACCTTCCAGATGCTTTATAAGACATCGTTGTAAGTAGCCTGAACGTGAAGTTTTCACAGCAGTATCGATGAGACCTTCACGACCGGCCATGCAATGAAAGAAAAAGTCTTGTGGCTGAATGCCGGTCATGAAGCGACCATCAATAAAACCACCCGATTTTGGTGACGTTTCGAAGGATGTGAAGCTAGGTAGAGATTTGCCAGAAATCATTAGAGGTGGACGTTTGCCTTCCAATTCGATTTGCCCCAGTAAGCATGAAATTTGCATAGTATTTACCATGGATCCCTTTGCGCCAGATAAAACCATTAATTGTAAATTATTTTGCGGGAATTTAGAAATCAAACCATCGGGTAAGCAAGTACGATTTATATCGTTTGTAAAACCATCCAACACTGACTTGTATTTACGATCTAAAATAACACGAAATTTCGGATCCTTTGTATACGCCTCCTCCATTTTTCCAATAAGCACATCTAGCGAGGGTATCTCATCCAAATCCAATGCTGATGCCACGGCTGAGTCGCCAACCTGCGATTTAAATTAATAATTTAATTCTCTTCCAAAAAACTTCTATTTTGCTCACGCACTTTGCGACATTCTTTAATAATTTTACGCCTTTGCGTATCGGCTTCAGCGCTAACAAGAATATCCTGTACGCCTAGCGTGAATCCTTCGCGTTGTAAAAATGTTGTAAACACTTTTGTGAAAGACGTTAGCAGACGTGTGGATACATCGCCACCATATAACTGTAAATTTCAAGTTTAATTTTACGATTTCTTTTCAGAAGCACCACTAGCTTACCTCAAACATGCAATGGATTAAACCGTAAGTGGTTGCGCCATACTGCTGCTTGTCTAAAACGCCAGTAAGCAACTCTCCCTTATGGATAATAACATTACTCTCACACAAATCACTGCCACCCACAGCAGCGCAGGCAGCTTCATGCGGTTGTGAAACAATCCAGTGCTATATGTATAAAATGTGTAAAATAAAATTCAGAAATCTATACTAATATAATACTCATTTCCCCTTACTTTTGGATTTATCCTAGCTTGTGAGTGCAAGTTAATGCGTGCATATCCCTCTGGTATCAAATTGATGATAATCGTCGAAAGAACCTAAATATAAACCGAGCAATAATTCAATACAGTCGTTTTTGCACCATATCGGACTCACCTGTTTTCCAGACCACAATACAATCGGTTTTAAAATGGTTGGAGGCAATAATTTTATATTTTCCCGTAAATGTGAAAGGCCTTGGTACACTAGCTGTTGGTAGTCTTCGCGATTAAAAAAACGTCCTCGTATAGATAATTTAACACCCGAAATAATGTGATCCTGAATTAAACCACCCAAAGGTGTGCCATCTTTAGGCACCAAGTAGTTGCTCGCCACATTTACTGCAAATAAAGAAATAACTTTTATGTAAAATTGGAATTAGGAACAGGAAAATATAGGAATGCCCACCCAAATTATAAGCCTCCGCTCTAGCCACTTCACTTTGTGGAAAGTGTGCATTCATTTCATCACCATCGAAATCAGCATTGTAAGCCTTACAGTTTGAGTAGTGTAGCCGAAAAGTCTTTTCACCAGTCAGTATGCGTGCCTTATGCGCCATTATGGATGGTCGATGGAGTGACGGTTGACGATTAAGCAGAAGTACATCTCCATTTAGAACATGACGATGCACCACTTTGATTCCATTTTCAGGATAATTAAAAAGTAATTTTGCCATGCTTTCACGTTTTGCAGCATTATCCGCTGGTATAAGTGTGGTATAACCCTTTTCGTCTTGTATATAGTTGGCTCTGGAGGAAATATTTTATTTTATATGTTTATGTCGAGATAAACAGTGCATGTCATCAACTCACCCAGGATGAACATCCGGTCCATTCATCACCATTTTACGCAACTCAGCAACGTTCCATGGTGTTACCGGTGTTGGATAACTGAGTTTGCGTGCAAAAATGTCTGGTATACCCACTTCCTCAACGTTGATATTTGGGTCGGGCGTTATGACAGTTCTTGCCGCAAAGTTAACACGCTTGCCCATCATATGCTTACGTATGAGTCCCTCTTTCTTTTCCAAAACTTGCTTCAGACCCTGATTAGAGGAAGCATCTCTGCTGGCCGTTATATCTAACAACATATCAACTGATGTTTGCAAAGTTTGCCAAGCATTATACAGTTTCTCATAAGACGATTTCCCTCTTGTAGTTTCGTAAACACGTTGAGCTTCTTCTGAAAGCTCTTCACGCAAACCTTTTAGATGCTTCATAACTACACGCAATACGGCACTATTTTCAATTATAGACCTATAAATCCCAGTTTGTGGATGTTCCACAATTTGATCATGGAATATATTAGGTGGACGCGCTTTCGGTGGTATAACTGGTACAGTATCCATGAAAAATATATCAACTGGGCAATCACTACTACTAGCATTTAGCTTTAAAAGTGGAAACAAAAGTTTTAGTAAGTCTGGGTAATTAAAATAGATTTGTCTCAAAAATTTGCGGCATTCATCAGCAAATATAGATTTATTTTGCCCAGCGGTCTGTTGTGCTTCGGGCATGCTAAAATTAAATGTATGTTTGTGTAATAAATATTAAGCCTTTTGCCATAGAAATTTTATGCAAAGTGCAAAAAGATACTTACGATTTTTTCATCTCTGCCGCAGTAACATAGTAAACTAGCTTTCGATACAAGTAGCGAATATTTCGCAATGGTTTTTGACAATGAATGCATTTTTTAAAAGAAACACGTTGAAGAGCAGCGTGCACTATGGCTGATCGTACTCCACACGAAGATTTTGTGTTATTAAAAGCATTCGACTCTCCTACAAAACAAAAGCACATATGTATGTATACATACTATGTAAGTTGTGTGATTAAGATAATTTGAAATTCAAGCTCACCTTTCTTCAAAAGTTCGAACATAGCTGCTATACGCGGATGCACATAATTGCCATCCTCCTGCTTCACCAAATTTTCCTCATTTTGACACACTATCTCCGATTTGAATATATCTAAATCTTGGGCTTCGACGATATACCCCGCCTCTAGAAGTCGTAATTGCAATGTCAGCACTTCACATGCATGATCTGAAAGGAAGGTTCAAAGTTATTAACGTTTTATTTATTCAAATATATTTAATGTGCAAGTTATTACTATTTAATTGGATCTTGAAACAGGTTAAGCAAAAAAAACTCAAAATTTTTTGCACAAGTTTTATAAAAAATGGATTGAATACAAGTGCATTCAATTCAATATGCCCCATGTGACCGGGACAGGCTTGTATGTTATGACAAGTGCCGCAAGGTTCCATACGACGCCCGTACGTGCCCATTAAGTTGTCGTACAAGCCACCGGGCAGAGGATGTCCTAGCGGGTCGAATGTTAAGCCAGTGATAATTTTGACAACACTAAGCCTCTTGATTTCTTCATTAGTAAATACACCAAATTCCAATTCTGTTGGAAGCAAATCGATCTCGAAAGTTTTTGCAGTACCCATTTTTTTAGGCTTATTAAACTGAAATTTAAAGAAATAACTGCACTATTGGATCAAACACAAGGCGAATACAAAAAAACGAGGGTTTTGTCGGGATATCGGAAAAACATCGATGCATTGAAAATATCGATGTTTTGCTTCGATACACCGAAAGTTTTCCACTCGATTTATATATAGTCGATGCATCGATTTATTGATGTTTTTTGAAAACTGACATCTTTGGTACATTGAACAGCCATGAACCAAATATACAACATCACCATGATTCAATAATAAAAGGTTAGATATTGTTACGATTATCCTTTGATCCTTGATAATTTCCCAAATTCTTCGGGTTCGATCACTGGATTGTTAAATTAAAATGCCCAATGTACAGTACGACTAACTTTATTGAACAATAAACACTTTACAATACT
>JAPVRG010141125.1:0-11857 GCA_029783565.1 Rhagoletis cerasi | reverse complement strand
ATTCAAAAAATTGATTGAAATAAAAGTATTCATATACATAAGTATGTACATTCGAAAAACCATATACCTATGTTTTAAAGTAGGAATACATATACATATACTTCTTTTATACTTAAAAATAGTTTATATTTATAGAGATACCGAAGAAACGCGATATAAAAAAAATGCAATTTCAAATAGTAGGCAGTCCAATGCTTTATAATATTCTTTAGATATTTGCACGAAATTCGTAGTGCTTTTCTTAATATAACCCACATATACATGCACATACATATGTGTATTTTTCAAATTTGTGTATACATATAAACATGTTTGCATAAATAATATCCTTTCCTAGGAAATTTTGTTCTTGAGTATAAATTTTTACGCACTGCAATCCATTATGTAGAAAGCCACTCTAGCCACTAGCAAAGCAGCATCATCCCGTTTTTTTTTATACAATTTCATCCCTTCGTATTTGGTGTATACTCTCAGTAGAGCATTATGGCGCTTTGATTCTTCTCCTCACTAGGTGGTTCGAGTCTTTGGCGATCGCGTTGTTCACTACGTTTGGCATGCAGTAGTATGAAAACATTTAGTATAACAACAAGTGTAGACGCAATGACCATATAGAAACTGTAACCCAAAAAAGCTAAACCCTGACTATACCAATTACGATCCTGCACTGCAAGCACATTCTGCTGTAAGTATTTATAGAACTGGACAAGCCAGCAGATGAACGCGACGACTTGTGCTGCTGCGGATGAAATGTTCGAAGCGAAAAGTAGTACCATAGTTCCAGGACGTTTTGCCGCAGAAGCGGCTTTTAAAACGGCTGCAATGGCGGAAATCGCAGAGCCCAGTAAACCAAAGCCGGTACCCAAAGCTGTGATTAACCAAAGCCAAAAGTTCATTGTTTCTGGTCCGTTTTGATCGAAGGTGTAAACTATAAGAAATTAAAACAAGTAATTTTTAAGCAAAAAAATAAAAGCGACTTCAATTCTCCTATAAAATTTTAGTAGAACCGTTTATTTCTTCATGATTAGTATGGGGTTTCATTTGTGTTAGAGCCTGTTCCTTTATGAAAATCAAATGAAATTTATCAAGCTACTAACGAAGAAAATCGGTGGATAAATAAAATAACTCAAAATTTTGACGTGATACGGATTTTCTGATAACGGCACGGTAATCTAGAGCTTAAAATTAAGTTTACGTGTTTGGCCGTTCAGCTGTGATATCTCAAAACTTTAATTGTATTGTAAATATGTTTGTGTTCAAATTTCGTGCTGAAATCTTTTGTAGTTTCCGCCTAAGAAGACAATATGCATCTCTTTTATCTGCAGTTTGGACGCAAATTTAAAACTTTAAACACGTTTTTTGAGCTATAACAGTCTTTTTGTAAATGAGCAATATAGTACATAAGTTAATATTTTGATGACTGTTCTTGATTTTTAGAAATAATTTTTTACTTTCATAGTTCTTTAATGTCCAGGCTTATGTGTTCCCTATAACCCATAACTATAAGTTATTGTTGTTGTTGTTGTTGTTGTAACGGCTTGTAACAACTACAACAACAACAACAACAATTTTTGTATTGATTATCGGTTGTTAACTAGCGAATGTAAAATTAATTATTCACTTCAAGAACGGTCTTACTCTTCATTCTAAAATATTTGCATGTACATATTTAAGCTATCAAACCAAATACCAAAATACTTACCAATTATAGGTGTAGTACGCACACCGAATCCATAGTTGAGATCCTTGTTGCCATAAAATAAACCAAAATTTATATCGCCTTTTGAATCCTTTAAAACAATCAGCAAAAAAAGCGCTTTAGTGAAAAATTGTATTTAAAATCATTACATTTACTTACTGTGGAATTCAAGCGCTTTGGGTAGGCGCGCACCCAATGGTTTGTTGTCAAACTGGCCAGAAGGAGTCCGATTGCAATGCAGCTCCCGAAGAATGTTGAAAAGACTAGTGCCCTTGTGCGTATGCTCATGGCGTTGGTTGATTGGCAAGATGTGGCGGGATTACTTAAACCAAATCAATTTTGACGATTGCAGAAAGGATTCTCTGTTGCCTGACTCATCCCCGGACGGCATTAGTGACCAAGATGCTTGTCCACAATTTCTCCACCAGAATCCAACACCTTTTGTTGTTGATATGCGCTTTTATTTGATCGTTGCTTAAGCATGGCATAAAAAATACAGATGTACCAACAATTAAATGAAATCACTTCTATATAAATTTACATGGAACTTTTTATTGCTAGGTTAAATTTTTGTTAGTGCCTCCCTGTTATTTTTGTACAACTGACCAAACGGAAAACTTTTGTCACGAACTTGATTTTTCTAATACTTTAGTTTTAGGTTATCCATATGTACATACATACATTCTTATGCAGGTATCTACATATATATATGTAGATATTTTACCGCATGCCAACCACAATCACACATGTTCGTACATATGTACAAAGATTTTATGCGAAAATAACTGTAGCAAAACTACGCAATCGCATTTTTGTGTGAACTTGTACTTGTTTTGTCGCAAACAACAAACAAAGACATTGAATAAAACGGTTTTGGATAAAACCGCATAAAATATGCACGCACACATCTGTAAATAAAATGAATCACTACTTACCCCCCAACTAAGAGTTTCTGAATTCACATTACTTTCCCATAAACGACAAATTTGGCTTCAATTTACATTTATTTACAGCTTTACATAAACAAATTCGTTTTCGCGCAATGCACCTTCGTTAATATTTCTTTCGAAAATGCTACTTATCTATTATTATTAATATTTACTTTGTTTACGCACTGAATTTAGTTCCGATCTGCAACCACTTTCTTTGTTGTTGATGTGCTGAATTTAGGAATCAAACGATACTAGCGAGAACAAGTAAATACTCGTTACTTTTGTTGCGATACCGAGCATTTTTTACTCGATGCTTTTCACTCCGATACCAAGTAAATATCGATACTTTTCTTTCGATACTTTGGGGTGTATTCATAAGAACCTGTCAGACGTGGCAATATTTCTATCTTTCGCTCGCAATTCGATGTCAATTTGAGAAAGCGAAATTTTATTTCGATGTGTGAACAGCCAGAAAGATCATTCTGTCACTTTTCGGAAATCAGTTTCAGAAATAAAAGTTGCAAGGTGTGACTGTAACTGAAAGACCGAAAATCGATTTCGGAACTATATTTCAAATTGCTCGCGCTGCACTAGCAATTTTTATTTCTTCTGCAAGTGCTGTCAAACTAATCGAGTGTTGCCGTGTGGCACTGATCGTGAATTTGTGTAAAATGATGAAAAATACTGTTGAATTAAATCAAAGAACGTAAATGTATAGATTTTTTTGGATTCGATTTACGTTCTTTGGTTTTATCATTTACGTTTTCGAACGCAATTCGTTTACTTTTCGTTTATTTTCGTTCTTGCAAACGCATTTGAACTGTCAAAATATTGACGTAACAAATTTGTGGTCCATTTTCAGTTTCCCCAGCCGAGTTCAGTAATTTTTCTATTTGTTGCAATTTTGCAAAAATTCCAAAAAAAAAATATAGAAAAACCAATTAATATCATGAAAAAGTAAAATTCGAAGTTGATAAATAAATAGCGGCACGCCGATTTTAAGTGCGAGTGCGTGTGTTGCAATAATTCGTAAAGGCAAAGGGCGGGAGGTGATTATTTTTTAATGCTTTTCATGTAATTTTTCCTCAATATTGGTGTTGCAGTGAAAGTTTATTGTGCAGTTGCTGGCCATAACTGTTCCGTGTTTCTTTGTTTGCCTCCGATAAAAAAACGCTATTAGAAATTGTCAACGCGTGTGGACATCAAATTCGTTTTCTAATCACCTTTATTATTCTAATTTTCGTACCATTTCCAACTTGCAGAGCATTAACGCTGCTGTGTTTAAAGATATGCATATTTGATTTACGTTTAAACATTCATAGGCGCATAAAAATTGTGAGGTACGGAGAGTCAAGGACATTATTTCGACATTGCCTGTGTTTAATTAATACCATTTGTTTTTGTATCCTTTCCGCTCGACGCTGTTTGCATCCCTCGCTGGTATGTATTTGTGCCCTTGGCCGAAAAAACACGTCTACGTCTACAATGTCGTCCGGTATAAAGTTATCCATCATTATTTACAAATATAAAAATACCACATATATACCAAAGCTGCGTAGCCTTCAACATTAAAAGGAAATTTTCTAATCAGACGTGTATTGTGTTTCCAATTGGATTTCAAAGGATATAATACAGAAGTGTATTGTAGTCAAATCGCTCTAGTTTATCTTTTGCGCTCCCAGTACTGTTTTGCCAGACCAAGAAATGTGCGATTCCGATGCCAGCAAAGTACAAAAGTGGATATGCGACTACTGCACCTATGAAAATTTTCCCTCCTCACTTAAATGCACCATGTGCAAGGGTGCGAAACCACTGCTGAATGAGGATATATTTCGGTAATTCATATTTCTGGTATACTAATACATAGGCGAGGTATATACAAACTTTACTTTCAGGTTGAGTCCGCCACAAACTGCTTTCGATGCCGAGGAGGAGCACGGTGCAACTGCCGATGCAGTCGAGGCATCCAGCCTCAATGCATGCTTTGCTCAATCACGACAAGACGTTTCCTCCACATTACCCGCTACAGCCTCCCCATCAACCTTGGCTAAATGGTCCTGCAAAATGTGCACCTATTTAAATTGGCCAAGAAGTTTACGTTGCGTACAATGTTGTAGTAAACGTGGTACTACTACTGTCGACATCAACGTAGATCAACAGGTTTGCAATAGTGGAGAAGCCGCCGCAGTTGCTGTAACGGCAACTGGTAATATAGATGCAATTGATAGTCCGCAAGGATATATGGATAATAGGTCAAAGTCTGTAGAGTGTAGAGAAACAACGGCTACGAATAATATGACCAACACTAATACTGTTTCTCCTAACAATCTAAAAGATCAGTTAAAATCTATGCGTATCATTAACGATATGGAATTGAATGCTAGTAATATCGCGGAATCACAAAAGAATGAAGCAAGCAGTCATACTGCACAAAATCAGAAAAAATCGAGTAACAGTTATATTCAATCAGTAGGTGCTGCTTCAAATAGATTGAGCTCATATGAGCAGTCGTCCACTACTAATATGATGATCGCCCCCACTACTACAACTGTGAACACAACTCACTTAAATAATCTTGCGAATTCGTCGCAGGAGCAGCAGCAACAACAGCAGCACAATCAGTCGTCCACATCTCTGCAGAACTGTTATGTAGCAAAATGGGCCTGTAATGTAAGATAATTCTCGTTTTGTTGGCAATAGTTGTTCGTAATACAATCAATTTAATGTTTCCATACAGACATGTACTTATGAAAATTGGCCAAAAAGTCTTAAATGTTCTATGTGTGGGGAGCCGCGTGATGGAAATGCTACCAATATAGCTTCTATGGGGGACAGCAACTCCATCACTGCAACATCCGGTTCGGGTAGCAACAAATTCCTCAACGTAAAGGATGAAAATCATGATATGACGGTGTCAACGAATAATTCATTCAACAAGAAGCATATTTACCAACTTGGTGAGTATTAAGTAGACGTCTTCAATAATGAAAATATACGTCTAATTTATGCTTTTGGAAATGTGCGCATTGCAGGTTCTTCTGAGACTATAAACAACTGTGATACGGTACAAGAACGTCAAGAACGGCGCCAGCGCCAAATAAGAAGACAAGTTGACTGGCAATGGCTAAACGCTTGTCTTGGTAAGACTGCATTTAAACTTAACATTTTCATTAAGTAATAATTTATTTAAAATAATTTAAAGGCGTCGTGGAGAATAACTATAGCGCTGTAGAAGCATACTTGTCCTGTGGCGGTAATCCCGCACGTGCTTTAACTGCGACTGAAATCGCTATCTTAAATCGCAATTCAGCATTCGACGTAGGTCACACGCTAATTCATTTGGCGATACGCTTTCATCGAGAAGAGATGTTGCCCATGTTACTTGCACAGATCTCAGGCTCTGGGCCTGGTATTAAGCGTGTACCTTCCTATGTCGCTCCAGACTTAGCCGCTGATATAAGAAGACATTTCGCAAATACACTACGCATGCGTAAAACCTCCTTCAATTGTTTCTATGTGCAAGAACATGCTACATTTGCTTTACCAGCTGAGATAGAAGAGTTGCCGATTCAAATCCAAGAACAGCTGTACGACGAATTGTTAGATCGCGATGCACAAAAACAGCTTGAGAACCCTCCTCCCGCACTCAATTGGTCGTTGGAGATCACAGCCCGATTGGGCTCACGCTTGTTGGTGTTGTGGAATCGCAGTGCCGGCGACTGCCTCTTAGACTCGGCAATGCAAGCAACTTGGGGTGTATTTGACCGCGACAACACCCTTCGACGCGCCTTGGCAGACACTTTGCATCAGTGTGGCCCAATGTAAGTTGGACAAATACAAAGAGTATGTGATAATAACATTATACTATGAGCATATTTCTCTCAGCTTTTATCCACGTTGGAAGGAATACGAAAAGTGGCAGGCATCAATGTTACACTTTACACTGGAAGATGCCCAGTGGCAAGATGACTGGAGTAATTTGCTATCACTAGCCAGCCAACCGGGTTCATCACTAGAGCAGCTACATATATTTGCGCTGGCCCATATACTACGTCGACCAATCATCGTTTACGGTGTGAAATATGTTAAAAGTTTCCGTGGCGAAGATATCGGCTATGCGAGGTTCGAAGGTAAATTATTTGATTTTGATTCATACATACATAAATTAAACCACTGAATGGGCAAAATTGATATGCATAAAATTTTTTTATCCACAAATAAAACAATTACATAGGTTTGTACTTGCCTTTATTTTGGGATCAAAATTTCTGCATAAAATCGCCTATCGCTCTGGGATATACCCGTGGACATTTCAGTGCATTAGTACCGATGGAGCCATTTGCTCGAATCGATCCACGTAGAGATGAACCAGAAGATGTGCGTTATCTGCCGTTGATGGATTGTGAATCGAAACTATTGCCAATACACTTCTTAACACAATCAGAGGTATGATTAAATAAACAATGGTTGTGGACATTTATTGCAATGCTTTCTAATTTCCCAGATGGGTCGCGAGGAGGCTATCATGAGACAGTGGCTGGATGTGTGCGTTACAGATGGAGGCTTATTAGTGGCGCAGCAGAAATTACGTAAACGACCACTGTTGGTGGCACAAATGCTGGAAGAATGGTTAAATCACTATCGAAGAATCGCGTAAGCATCGAATGTTTCAATGCAAAATTTCACAATTTAACTATTCATAATTGTACATACACATGAACGTACATATTTTGTAGTCAAGTTATAACAGCACCATTTGTACGGCGACCGCAACAAACCGGCTATTCAAGTGAGGGTGACTCCGATGAAGAATAGGCACGAGCACAATCTAGTTGCAATTCCACTTGGGGACAACAATCACATCTGTAGCATTAGGCCACATAATAGACAAAACTGCGGTGGTAGCATAAACTTGAATCCCAAAATATAAATTGAATGCATAAATACAATTATTGCAATTAAATAACTAAAAGTATGGATACCTAGAAAACTTACATGCCGTTATATTGATTACAAAATTTAAAGCATATTTTACGTAGTTAATGGATATTAAAAAACTTACGTATTCGTAGGTTCGTACAATGCATACATAAATATAGCAAGAAAGAAAAAAAAATACATACAAAACATAGTAAATAATTAAAAATCATATCCGTTTCCAGTTCAACAAATGTCGTTGATTTTAGTAAAGAAGCTAAAATTTTATTCTAAGAGAAGCTGAAACATAAATAAAAAATAAAGGCATAAGGTTTATAATTTAAATCACACCCACTGGTAGGTGTGTAAAATAAAGTAAATCATTAAATTAAAAGCGAAAGTCAAAAGACATATTGGAAATGGGGTAATAAGAATAGTAAAATTGCGTTTGGTACACACACGTGGATAGATTAAAAAAAATTGCAAACCTTCAAATACATTGAAAAATATGAATATGTTGAGTCGAAAGCGATATAAAAAAAATTAAATTTGCAAATACAATTAATAATAAGAATATGTATTATTTACGAAATCAAATGAATGTAAAATATGTAATACTAGAGAATATTTTATTGTAATGAGTTTCTTTTTGCTGGCCGACGGAAATTGTTGCGCCAATTTTACCAGTAACTGTCCGCAATTAAAAACATACATTTATATTGAGAGAAATTTTAAATACATCTACAATAATGATCGAATTAGTAAAGAAATTAAGTGGTAAATGATGTATGAGAAACCATATACAGTTGCTTACGATTATTTTGTTTTGACATTATAAATGGATTATTACTACATACATACATATACACATACTATAATTTTTGTTGGTAATGTTATTAAAAAGGAACTTATGCCCATTTCACACAAATATACTATAAATAAGATGAATTAAATCGAAAACATTGCGTTTACTCAGTGTTAAATTTCTTTGGAGATTCCTTCCCCAGTTTTAAGTTCTTTGGGCGCTTTGAATTTGAACTCGCACCATTCTAAAATCTCAGTTCTCTTTTCACGCGTAAATAGGGTGGAAACGCAAAGACAGATGGCCATTGTGTGCAACGAAGGTAGAATTTAGATATAAAAAATCCTGAAACTTATTTCTTTGTTCAGGCATACTTGCTTATATATGTACTTGCTACCTATATAGCATATTTAAAATATTTTTATTTTCTTATTTAATTTATTATATTTTTGTTACTAGTATTTTATTCACGCATTTATATTATTTTTAGTTTTATTTTACAACGCTTTTATCATTTCACTGAGTTGTGTGTCCGGGGGCTTTTTTGCCATAGTCAAAGTTTCGTTAAAAAAAAGTGTAGACATCAACCTCGTCAGCTAATTTTGGCTGCTTATTTCGTGAACTTTGGATCAGTGCTTTTCAGCTTCTAAACTTTCTAACTATGTGGCTTTACAACTGTTAACTTCAGCATAGATACATATCAAAAAACATAGATGTCGCTAAAGACACTGTGTACGCTATGTATGTATATACATACAAACAAACATAGATATGTGTGTATGTACCCTGCAGGGAAACCGCGAACTTATGAAACAAATTTTTAGTTCCAAAGTTACAGAATATTTTTCAATCATTTATTTATTTATTTATTTATTTACTTGGATTTCAGTACCTGCCTGTAAAACTTGGAAAGTAGAGACTGCATTTGCTGGGTTAGAAATAAAATAAATAAAACTTTTTAATATACAACGCTTTTATAAATGGACTAAAAAGTAGAAAATAATATTTCTCAGTCCCATAGAATTTGTTTTGATAACTTTTGATTTCGAAATTTTAGCAAGTCATTATAAACAAGTTATGAGATTGAATGAGATGAAAAGCGTGGGGCGCACGTAATAGACTTGAATTCATATGAAAAGTAATACATGTATGTATGTGGATATCGATCTCAAATTTGTACTTGCGCTGTAGAAATTTTTGGTCTACGTTATGTAGTTTGACAGTTGTCAATTAAATATAATGCTTTGTATTGCATGCGCTCCACGTTTTTCATTTTCAATCTCATAAATTGTTTATAATGACTTGCTAAAATTGCGAAATCAAAAGTTATCAAAACAAATTCTATGGGATTGAGAAATATTATTTTCTACTTTTTAGTCCATTTATAAAAGCGTTGTATATTAAAAAGTTTTATTTATTTTATTTCTAACCCAGCAAATGCAGTCTCTACTTTCCAAGTTTTACAGGCAGGTACTGAAATCCAAGTGAAAGTAGAAATACAACTCCGGAAGTGAAAAACAGAACCCCGAATGCGGGATTCAATGTGAATTTTGTTGAAATTCACTCGAAAATGAATTGCAGAACCTGCCTGTTTACATTAGAATTCTAATGTAGTTCTCTAATGCGTCTCGAATCGAAAATCAGATTAGAGAACTATGAGAGTTTCATTAGATGATTAGAAAAATACCAGACATTAGAAACCAATTAGATTTCAACGTTAGAATACGATTAAGGCCCGTCTACATACAGCTTTCGCGCCAACGCAAAGCCGAATCAGCTGTTGAAAATAATTCAAACGACGTGTAATGTTTTACATTTTAATTCGAATTCGGGCAAGAAATATCGTTTTTAATCTAATTATTGATACGAAATATTAATTTATTTGTCGGTAGTATATTAATCAGCTTCCCGTTTAAAGTACGAAGAACTTGAATTCGATAAAGTTGACGCATGTGAAAGCAAATAGAAAACACGTTCCCACGACAGTCGCGTCTACGTAACCGGAACGACCCAGATTCATATCTGGCCAAGGACTGTCACTCCCGCATCATTCCCTAAAAACTCCGGGGAATTTGTATGCGGTTACAACAACAACAACAAAAGAGAATGAACGAGAATTGCAACTACTTGAAAGCAATTCTTGTCCATTCTCTTTTGTGTTTTCTATTTGATTTTACACGTTTCAATTTTGTTGCATTCAAGTCTTTGGCTCTTTAAATGTCAAAAGGAAGGCTAGAAATCGAAACGGCTTGACGGTACAGACGCATGTATACTCTTTCCTTTTCTTCTCACCTGTAATAAGTCCTACCAGGGCTCGTAGATCACTCCTTCTTTGTATGAGAAGAAATTTTGCTACCACCCTGTCAGGCATTTTCAGGAAACACTTGGTTATTTTGCAGGTGTCAATAGTGCACCAACGGTCCTCATTAGTTTTGTTTATGAGATCCTTGATGCAGCCGATAGTTCCCGCTATACAATTCATCAGCCAGTTCGTTACCTTGTACATCGTAGTGTCCTGGCACCCACACAAGTTCAAGCTCATTCCATCTTGTAACGATGTCCAGCCCCAACTTACATTCCAGGACTAACTTTGAAGAGGTCCGAGCGGTACCGTTTTCAGTCTTTGAGCCGTCGGTATAGAAAGTTTTCACCGAGCTTCCCAAGAGAGTGTCTGAATCTCTCCATTGTTCCCTTGTATGAAATCTAACGACGTACTTTCTACCAAAGGAGACTCTAGGTATCAGTTTGTCATTTGGTGCCAAAAACAAAGGATATTGCTCTGACAGCCTTCTAAACAACTCTCTGTGCCCAGAGCTCCGATCATCGTGCCACAGACCAATAGAGTGCAGCCGACACATCGTTTTCATTGCCTCCTCTTGGATTGCTAAGTCCAAAGGCGGCAAATTCAACAAAGCATTAAGAGCCGGCCTTGACTCATGGCGCCCGTAGTGCCTAAACACACGCTCCTTTGTAGCCTTTTTAACATAGAAAACGTGGTTTTGACCATGGTTCTGCCCCACCATACTACAGCAGAATACGTGACGATTGTAATAACTAGAGCTATGTATATCCAAAATACCATAGCCGGTCTCAGACCCCAGGTCTTAGCAAAGGTTCTCCGACACTGTCCGAAAACTTTCAGCCCTCTATTTACGTTCAGCCCGACGTGAGTTTTCCATGTAAGCTTCGTATCTAGAGTTACCCCTAGATATTTCACATCCACGGGAAGGCCTGTGGTTTACGCCTCTGACAGTGCACAAACATCATCCGCTTACGCTTGGATGTGAACGAAGTCTTGCATTTTCGTTAGTAGGGAGTCCACTACCAAACACCACAAGAGAGGTGAGAGCACCCCGCCCTGAGGGCATCCTCTCCCAACCTCTGCTATGGTACAAAAGCTAGCTTCATCCCTACGGTCAGCAATCTCCTAGATAACATGAAGTGAATCCACCTTTTAATGATTTCGTCCTCACCATGTCTTCTGGCCGCAGCGCATATGGAGTCAAAAGT
>JAPVRG010140926.1:1088-13291 GCA_029783565.1 Rhagoletis cerasi | reverse complement strand
AGTCCCATTTTTTGCCTTCTGGCCACATACTGCTGCTGAGCACGAGGTCTTCGTGCATTGCTCTGGGCAACAAAGGTTTTGCTGTGGGTCGTCATGTGCACTTTTGATTTATTTTATTACGTAAGGGCATTGGCGTCTTATTTTTCATCTTACCTGTACGAGTATTAGAACGTCTCTCGTTCCATTCAGAAAAAAATATTCATTCAAAAGTTAATAAATTTTTTAATTAATTATTTATTTATTTATTTATTTATCAACAAACGGCATCCCGGATGCTGACTATATGATCGATGCATACAAATACAGAAAAATCTTATGACCAGAGTCTTACGAGCAAATTCTTAAAAGTAGACTCAGAGTATGAAAAATCAAAGTCTAAGGAAGAAGAATATGCATTAAATTGAGCTGGCGTCCTTCTAAAAGGAGAATTAATCCCATAAATAGTTTTAGAAATTCCCACAAAAAACAATTCATTACAACGGAGAATGCGTGAGGGAACATTAATATTAATTTTTATGAGTAGGTATGGACAATTTATGGATCCCGTACATATATCAAAGGCAAAACACATCGACAACATAACACGCCTTTACTCTAAGGACATGAGGTTTATAAGTAAGCAACGAGAGCGATAGGACGGAATGGGATCGACAAAATTCATCGAACGCAAAGCAAAGCGCACAAAAGCTCTCTGAACAGACTCTAATCTATTAACATAGACTGCATGATACGGTCTCCAAACGAATACCGCGTATTCTAACCTGGACCGAACTAAGGACGAGTACAACAGTTTGAGAGTATAGGGATCTGAAAACGATGAACAATTTCGACGAATAAAGGCCAACATAGCGTACGATTTAGAAACAATTTAATTTATGTGAGTTGTGAAGCTAAGCTTAGAGTCAAAATAGACACCCAAGCCTTTAAATTCACCAATTGTCTTTAGCGGCGAGTTTGAGATGCAGTAAGATGTTGGAACAATACGAAAGACTTTCGCATAAGAAGTGTAGGGACATTTACTAATGTTGTTCTCCAACTCACACTGGAGAATGTATGAATCTTCTGCACATTTAATTTCATAATAAATCTTCAGGTAATCCGCGTATAGAAGACGCTATCCTGGGGAAGACCAGAAGAAGCAACAAAAGAATAAGACGATACATTATCCTTAACTCTCTAATAGTTAGGTATTACAAATTGGTTATAATTATCATTTTTTAAATTTTTAAATCAAAACTTATCAAGACCCATTCTATGAATCTATGAAAAAATATTTTTTTTTAGTCCATTTATAAAAATATGGCATATTTACAAGTACATAGTTATTAAAATTTTTTCATTCGATTTTTTTTTACTTTTTAGTTTTGCCTGTATAAAATTGCAAAAATTTTTCAGCATTTCTTAAGTCTTTGCTACGAAATTCTAAACATATAAGAATCTGTGTTTTTTCAACGGGCATTGATGCGTATAAAAATTTAGAGTTGGCATCATTAGATCGCTTAAAATCAAGTTGTTCAAAAATCGGTTCCAGTCTTTGTACTGAAATCCGAATAAGCTTTCTTATTGAGTTGACATAAACGCGGTAAAAACAAGTTTTCGTCAAGAGCAAAATACTTAAAAACAATTCCTGCCGACGATTTCCAGATATCTCTATTAGTAGCCTAATTATCTTCTTGTCTTTGCGCACTTCAATGGTGGCCTATTCATTAAATCTTAAAAATCTCAGAATAGGTTTGAATCTTTGTTTTCCCATGACCGCTAGAAAGATTATGCGTCTGGAAATCGAATCCCAAAGCTCTACATAAGCAATCTTGTTTTGAGTAATGATGGGAAGTATCGAGAATTTTAATGAATCGAGTACTTCGGTATCTACTTATACTTTTAGGGATCGGGTATTTTTCTTAAGTATCGGGTAATTTTGTATTCAAGTCTTGTTAGCTTTACTCTATTGATCAAAGCAGTCTTGTGGCTATTCCAAGCCTTTGAAAATTCTGTTTCTTTTAAATGTTTAAGCAATTTCGTTTGATGACCTTAAATTTGACAGATAAATTTATTTAAGCAAAGGGAAAAGCATTACACTTAAAATACTTAAGTATTGCCGTGCAATTTTGCAATTTTCATAAAATGATAATTAACATTTTTAATGTCTCTAATAGACACACGAAAGTATTCATCTTGCCACATCTCTACCGAGTGCTCTCTTATTAATATCGTTCACAGGTCTATTAATGAGCAGTTTCTAGTATTCTTTGGAAATTACACCGAATCCATTGAATCGATACCGAGTGAAACAAAAGTCGTTTTTCAACATGTGTATACGTGTAAGCTGCAAAAAAACACGCATCGGCAACTACTAAGTATTGATACTTTTTAAAATCGAGTACCGTTGACTCTTTTGAGAACCAAGTACTTACTGCTTTCAACATCGATACCTTCCAACACTATTTTTGACTACTGACACCCGTTGTTAGAAGTTATCCAATGAAAGCCCGAATTTCCACAGAGCTTTTTGGCTGCCTGTATTTTGGTAGCCTCCAGATTTTTATATTTTAAGGCCACGACAATTACTGTATCGTCAAAAAAAAATTTGGGGGCAAAACCACTTTATTGAAGAGTTTATAAATGAAAATATAGTTTTTATTGTTGTAGTGGTCCGGTTTTACCAGTTCCGATAAATGATTAATACATTATTAAAAGACAGCCTCTTACTAAATTTCAGTCGGATAGCTCGAAAATTGAGAGACTAGTTTGCGTTCTCACAGACAGACAGACGGGCAGACGGTCATGGCTTAATCGACTCGGCTCGACGTTTTGATCATTTTGGTATACTTGTTATTGGGTTTATCTCTTCTTCTTCGGGTAATTACAAACATCGGGCCAAAGTTAAAATACCATTTTATGTTCATGAAAGGTATAAAAGGTCTATTCGCAGATTCGAAGCTATACATTACAGAAGATAAAAAATATGTTTGTTCGGCTTAAAGTTTTTCCTATTATACGAGTATACACACTTACTTTGATATCACTATTTTTACATTACCCATAAGGGAATTTTGTCCCATCAGCAAAATCAAAACACAAGAACAATAACACAAATAAACTGTAGGGCAACCCACAAAATTTAGTTACGCAAATCAGGCGAAAAAGTTTACGAAAGTCAAAAGAAAACTGTAGTAAATGCCCTTAGGTGAATGCATGCGTTTAGTCATGAGTTTGCATGGGTGTGAGAAAGTTGGCTGTTGAAGAAACACAAGTACATACATACTCATATTATGTATACAAAATATGTATAAGTAAGTTGGAACAGAGATATGTGCGTATGTATCAATACACACATGTATATTTCTACCTATCTACATCGGAAGTAGCGGAAAACTCGTGTTTGTGACACACTGTATAAATTCAAAACGAACTTACCACTCACTACCCCACAGTGAAAAGTTAAGCCAGTTAGTAAAAATTTCATTAACTGGTATGATCCAAAGCAGGAGGCCTACCAGTTAGACGATTTCGAACAGCTTATGCGATCAGCGACATCCACCTTTGAAACGCAATTAATTGCTGTTCTCATAAATATCGGCCGAGGCGTCGCCTGAAACCTACCGCCTCTGGTTCTGAGATCGCAGGTTCGAGTCCGCTTCGAGACAATTTTTAAAATTAGATTAATGTAAATTAATGTGAATTGTTGGTGTTCGTTTCAAAATAAATGAAGTATTTCATTTTAAACATACATAGTTAAAAATTTGATTTGGCCTAACTATGTGCTTTAAAAATTAAATATGTATGTAAATAAATAAATATTTTTCTTTTAAAAATAATAAAATTTAAGAATTATAATAAAAAACATGAATTTAAAAAGAAAAATACATTTAAAGGTTGATTGTGTAACCGAAAAATTTCATTTCAAAACATTTTACCACTCCTTGTCACCGCAATTTTAGGTAAGTTGGTATTAAAGTCAATATATTCAACAATTTAGCTACGAATATTTGTGGAATATTGTGGCATATTTCAGGGAGCAAAATTTTGTTACCCGCTTATGAGATGGTAACAAAACTCACAGTTTGTAGCCTGTGCACAGAAAAGGGCAGAATAGACCTGTTAAAAAAAGAAATAAAAAAACATTCGCTAGACGAGAATTCGAACCTCGAATTTCGCAAATGGCACGCCAGTGTTTTGCTGGGTCGGCCATTCCCATGACAGAAATATAGGAGGTAGAACAGCTGAGAGACACTTTCAGCATTTTTGACGTTTGCGAACATGATAATTTTAAAATTTTCTCACAAACACACACACACATTCACGTTTTCAATACCAAACAATAACAATTTTGCAGGAACCGAAAATAATCGTTAAATATCATGATTCTTATTATTTGATAAAAAAATAATCGTTATTTTTGATTTTTATTTTTTTCGATCATTTTCAACCGTTATAACGGATACTACTTTTTTATGACCGATTTAAATCTTTTATGATCGAAAAAATAAAAGTCAAAAATAACGATTATTTTTTGATTGAAAAAATAAAAATCAAACAATAACGATTAAATTTAATCGAAAAAATAGAAATCAAATTTTAACGGTTAAATTATAATTTTTATTACAAAGATCATGATTTTAAAATTTTGGCAAACTTAAAAAAATCATGGCCGACCAATTGAGATATTGCGACTGTTGTAGCGCCGCACAGTGGGGTAAAATTGGAAAATATGTTTCAGAATTCTTTGTAGATTGTTATTTTCGTCCGATTTGGTAAATATTTTTTCTAATGAACGCTAATGTGAATCAGAAGGGATTTTTCCTGTCCGATTTTTGACTTTTTATTTGCTTATACATATGAAATTCTTTCGAAAATCGGTTATCCTGTTCCTCTTAATGAATGTAACATAATAAAAACTAGTTGAAAACAATTATAGGATTCCACAAAAAGAAAAAAAAAAACGGCAAAAGAAAAATTATTGCTATAAAAAGTGGGCTCGAAATGTTTTTATAAGGAATGCCTAGTACCGTCAGCAAAAAACAATATTAAAAATCAACGCGAATTCTTAGCCAGTTGCTAAAACTTAATGGGCTGTACTGATGATCGCAGATTTCGTATTTCTGTAAATTTCCATTACATAAGAAGTGGGCGTCGTTATTGTCCGATTTCAAAAATGTTCAACTCTCCTTTATGTTGGATTAAAATCAACACTTGTGCCAAGTTTGGTAGAAATTGGTAAAGCGTTTACCGAGATATACGTATAAATCCAATAGTGGGCGTGGCTACGCCCATGTTTCAAAAATTTATAATATTCTTATGGATCGCTAATATATCATTGTAAATATCATTTTTGAGTGAATAATTTTCAGTAGTTACTAGAATATCGCAGTTTTTGTATTTCTGCAAACTACCGTTATATGGGAGGTAGGCATGGTTATTGTCCAATTTTTACTCGTGTTATCGTGTGCACAGACGGATGCACGGACAGACAGACATGGCTTAATCAATCTCTCTTTCTATTCTGAATATTTGGTTATGCATACATATGTCTATCATATATATCTATCTTGATTCCCTTAGGCTGTTACAAACAACCGCTAACATGCTTATTCTGCGCTGGCAATAAAAATTTTGTTACCGGTAAATAAAGTTCCTGTCAATTTTTAAACCCTGTTCGCATTCTGTGTACTGTTGTAACCGGTAAATTTTGTTGCCATCTCATAAGCTGACAACAAAATATTTCCCCGTGAAATATGCAATGCCAGAATTTCCACAATTCTTCATAGCTGAATTGCTGAATATATTAACTGCATTACCAACGTTCCCAGAATCGCGCTGACAAGAACTGGTAACATTTTTTGGTAATAAAATTTTCCGGTTACAAAAGCTTTGGCAACGAGCAGAATAGACCTGTAAGTGAACAAAGTTAATATACCCTTGTGCATAAGTGCGCTATATTATAAAAGTGTAAGTACCGGTTCGTCAGGTCTTGAAATTGGATGCATGTTTTAGAGAATTTCATGCAGTTTCCGAGTTTGTAACTCGAATTTGAAAATCACACCAAGAAATTAAGAGAAATGAGAATATTAAGATCAAGTAATTTTTAAATACAACCTGTGCACTTCTGAGAGTGGAAAGCAGAAAACAAAAATTAACCAAAATTTCATCACAATTTATGATTGGGCACATATTTTTGCTAATTGTAAACGTTATAGTGAGTCAAACTTCCATATATTTTATATTTAAGTTTTTCTAATTGAAGAGGGAGTACACACCACATTTCATTAAGATCGAATCAAAATCTTTGCCATATTTCATAATTCCCTATTCCCAAGGAAAATTGGAGCACATGTCAGGTTTCAGCGAAATCGGTTCAGGTTTACTAATTTTTCCACCTACCTATAGTCGAAACAAAATGCATCGTGACGGAAAATATGGCAAGCTTGAAATTCTCGGTGGCGCTTTAGTCGGAATAAGTGCAATATGCAAAGGGGAACTCTTACATATGCATACAGACTCTTGCTCGAATTATAGCATAACACAAGGAAATTTGCCAGCGCAAATGTGGCAACAAAATTCTCAGTAATCTATGTGCTAGTTGGCGGTTTCGTATGTTTCAAAGAAACGAAGAAGATTTCATATACACAGACTGCAGTTTAACCACAGCTGAGCCATTCACATCAGAGAAATATTTTTTATGTTATGTGTGTGCTAAAGTCTCCTTAAGCCAGATTAGCTGTGGAAGAGGTAATGGCGGAGCCACAGTAGACTCAGAACTTATACTGGCACTGCACGAGTAAGAAGTTGGGCAGCTGTCAACAGGTGTGCAGGCATACCTACACATATACATACATATGTAAATCGTTTGCATCGTTGTATTGCCCGCTCAAACCTTTCTTACGGCAAGCTTAAACTCTTACAAAAAAGGTAAACTTTTCTTTCGTTCATGTGTTTGTGTTTGGATGTGAGTATATATTTGTATTTGAGTTTAAAAGATATTGCATATGCTCACCATGTACTTATACATATGTATAAGTATACAAATGTGTATTTGTACAAGCTTCCAAGTAGAAAAAGTTTTACAGGCATAAACCTTATCTCAATTTATACCGCCCTGAGAGCTTTTGTGTTTTGGCTCGGTTCAACAGAAGCCAAACTGGAAATCGTAGCGTAGTAAGGATCCTACACGTAGACATATGCATGTGCATATGTACACTAGTAGTCAAACACACGTGCATCAATATGCTCAGATAGTACAGCAACTACAAGCACATTTATTTGAAATATGTAACCCTTTTCAAGATGTATATTTTTGTAGATCTACTCTAAACAAATTTATGTACATATGTAGATATATCCCTATATGCACCCAGTTGGAAATCTTGTCTTCAAATGTGGGCAGTATTAGTGGCTTGTGTCTTCGTTACCCTCTAACTAACAACTTTTAAACTTAAATAGATCAGCATCTACGACTCTCGAAACCATACGAAAATAAAACGTTTTTCATATGTATAATTTCTAGCTTTTCGGTAGTAAAATATCTAGAATCAAAGCTCTTCACTGCTGACCTAAAGTTTCAATTGCTAACTGGGTACTCCTAAATATTTGTACGTTTGAATAACTGTATTTTTTGTTTTCTGTTTCCGATTAAGGCGCTTGGAGCTTTATGTTCTTATGAAATATCGTTTTGTCCTCCCACAATAATCAAAACATCAAGTTCACAGTGCAGGCGAACATAGCGACAGAGCAAATTTGTGCGAAACCGGAAGGAAAAGGCAGAATATGAAGCAAGCAAAGTTAGAAGCAGAAGCAGCAGCAGCGGCAGCAGTGAGGTATTGTCCCGCTGTCGTTGTAGGAGAAAAACTGCACTGAGAAATTATCGCCTGAGGAAGCAGCGAGGGAGCGATAATGCAAGAAGGCGTCGAACAGTGAAATGAGAATGCAAATTCGTGGATAAAATTGTACTTTTATGAAATGTGTTATGCTAATGCGTCAGAGTCTTTGCCAACCGAATTATTGAATTAACCAAAAAAAAAAGAATGTTTTTAAATATCTCTGTCTCTATATTGATTAATGTAGAGTTCTCTTTGTCGAAGTTCCCGCTATGCAAACAGGGAGGAATGGGTTTTTCGTTTTCAAAAGACACAAAAATTTGGAACCGAGCTTATTTCGAAAGGCTCGCAGAGATTTTTAAGTGTTAAAACAAAGCGAAGCTTTTTCGTGTCAGAAACACACTTAGGGCTAGGAAGTGGATGACGATGTGCCACCGCTCGAATGTTTTATTACTCAAGCTCAGCAAATATTCTTAATTCTTCAATAATAAATACATAGTTTATTTATAATGTAAAGTAAGAATATACATATTATATAAATAAAATTTGGTTTCAAATTAAAATGATTTATAATGAGGTTGCCAGCTATTTTAAATATCAAAAAGTTCAAAGCTACTTTTTTGTTATTATGATCTAAACGGAGCTGCCCCCTGTCATAAAAAATATTAAAAAATGAGGCGAATACAACTTACGATATTTCCAGCACCCACAACAGTTAAGAAATGAACAAAAAGCTATCAAAAATTCCAAATAACCCGAGAATTTCAAGGCAACTAAAAAAACTCTGAAAATACCGAAAATTTTCTATTATCGTTAAAGAAAACTTCTAAAAGGCCGGGAAAAATCAGAGAAGTGTCAATATTTCCCAAAAAGTTCCCAAAATTTCAGAAATGTGTCATTAGCATTTAAAGGTCTGGTATTTTAATAATTTGCTTTAATCCATGAGCATCTAAGACTTTTTATACAAAATTTCATACATTTTGTATCTGAAACTAGCTGACCCGGCGTGCTTCGCTACACCCTCTTAATTGAAAGATTGCGATTGATCAGTAGATTTCTACGTTACTGGATCTCAATTTATTCTGTTCAGAATGACACTGTTAATAAAATTAATATCAATGTTCTTAGCAACCAACAATGATCGTTCTTATAACCATTTTTGGTCTCTGAAATTAATTTTAATATTAGGGAATCCACAATTTATTAGTTCTTCAACGAATTTTGTTAAATTGCAAAAAAGTGAAACAGTTGGTTGTCCCATCATCCACCATTTTCCCATTGCATAAATCCAATAATTGTTTCGAAAATGTATCTGCTGATGGGTTACGTTCAAGGTGTATTAAACAAGGTGTGATTGACAACTCAGGTAGGCACTCTTTTAAGGTACTATTATGCCAAAAAATATAAACAAGCGATTGAAAATTCATACAAAATTTTTCAATTTGACTTTATAGGATGGTTCTTCTGAGAGCAATGTCAAATTCAATCACACTGCACGCGGAATTACGGGCTAAGTTTGGCGAAAGTCACCACCTAATAGAACCCATGCTCCTCCAAGCAATAGCGTATTATCTTGGAAATCTTTTTACGAACGAACGAGATCTTCAAGAGACACTTTGTACATTCATTACCCATTGCAGAATTTTTTTGATATTGCACGTGTTTATTACGGAAAAATTTAAGTTCAGAATGCGCCGTTCTACCACCATCCAAAAGTGTTGCTGTTATGCCTATATTTTGTTCCGACTGAACCTTTGCCAAAACCAACGAAATCAAAAAAGTCATACCAACTTGAATCAGCGTCTTGTTGTTAATTTTCAAACATTTGTCTTCAAGCAAAATCAGTGCCTATTAAACATTGGCTCGGAAAATTGTAACATTTCGTCATTTGTGGTAATACGTTCACAGTAGATATGTCTTCAGTCATATTGTCCCTGAATTTATGCCAGAGTTCTTTCGGTTTTTAGATACATAATGTATTTCTCGATTTCAATTGCAACATAGAGAAAATTTTGGATCAAATTATTTTCGTTTGCCTTATTAATATACGCTCAAAATTTGATTCCAGTGACACCTGTCAGACCAATTCCATAAAACTGTGAACATCGCACAGCTCCAGCTATAGAGTTGAACGATGACTGTGAATACGGATTTTAGAGATATCTCGGCTCTAGCCCCACCTATCAGTCCAATTTTCAAATAAAATGTTTATATTTATGTGGATGGTACGTGGGCTGACATTGAATTAAATCTGACTGTAAATACGGGTTTTAAAGATATCTCGACTCTTGCGCCACCTATCTAGATAATTTTCAGAGGAAAGTTTTTCTATGCATAAGGGTAATACGTGTTCTGAATTTGGATCAAATCGGACGGTTAATACGGGTTTTAGAGATTTCTCGACTTCAGCGCCACCTACCGTACCAGTTCGAACATATGCTATGAATTTGAACCCAATCGGTTGAGTAGTTTTCGAGTCTATAAAGGACATACAAACAGCCACACACGGCATTTTTATATATAAAATACGAAAAGTCTACTGCTATTGTCAGAAAATGTAGAGTATTGCACATGTTAAGTGCTATCCTTGAAATGTAATACTGCGATTGCTGTACTGGCCCTTCCTTTGCTATTTTTAATGTAAATACATTTTATATAGCATTTGCAGTGAGCAAGCAAAAATGGCACTGACAATAATTAGAAGCTGGCATCATATGTGGCATCATATTTTAGCAATTTTGTACTTGAAAAGGGATAACGATTGTACTTGAAAAGGGATAACGATTTTTGGTTTTTTTTTTGGGTAACTTTTCTGTTAATTTCCATTATTTTTAAAATAAAACACAGTTCATTCTCTAACTAAAAACATATCAATACCACAGTATACAGTAATCCAACTAAGCAAAACAAAAAATGTAAATATGCTTATTTGACAATTTGTTTAATTGTATTGGTTGAAATTTGTTCAAAAGTTGTCATTTGCGTTAGGTTAGGTTAGGTTGCAGTGGCTGCCAGCTAATGCCAGCACACTTAGGCCCAGTCCGGGCCCATTGTGGTACCACATGGATCCAAAACCCCTACTCTTTAAACCAGTTCGTGGAGTCTACGAACCTTAGCAACTGCCGTATTCCTAACATTTCGTCATTTGTGGTAATACGTTCACAGTAGATATGTCTTCAGTCATATTGTCCCTGAATTTATGCCAGAGTTCTTTCGGTTTTTAGATACATAATGTATTTCTCGATTTCAATTGCAACATAGAGAAAATTTTGGATCAAATTATTTTCGTTTGCCTTATTAATATACGCTCAAAATTTGATTCCAGTGACACCTGTCAGACCAATTCCATAAAACTGTGAACATCGCACAGCTCCAGCTATAGAGTTGAACGATGACTGTGAATACGGATTTTAGAGATATCTCGGCTCTAGCCCCACCTATCAGTCCAATTTTCAAATAAAATGTTTATATTTATGTGGCTGGTACGTGGGCTGACATTGAATTAAATCTGACTGTAAATACGGGTTTTAAAGATATCTCGACTCTTGCGCCACCTATCTAGATAATTTTCAGAGGAAAGTTTTTCTATGCATAAGGGTAATACGTGTTCTGAATTTGGATCAAATCGGACGGTTAATACGGGTTTTAGAGATTTCTCGACTTCAGCGCCACCTACCGTACCAGTTCGAACATATCCTATGAATTGGAACCCAATCGGTTGAGTAGTTTTCGAGTCTATAAAGGACATACAAACAGCCACACACGGCATTTTTATATATAAAATACGAAAAGTCTACTGCTATTGTCAGAAAATGTAGAGTATGGCACATGTTAAGTGCTATCCTTGAAATGTAATACTGCCGATTGCTGTACTGGCCCTTCCTTTGCTATTTTTAATGTAAATACATTTTATATAGCATTTGCAGTGAGCAAGCAAAAACGGCACTGACAATAATTAGAAGCTGGCATCATATTTTAGCAAATTTGTACTTGAAAAGGGATAACGATTGTACTTGAAAAGGGATAACGATTTTTGGTTTTTTTTTGGGTAACTTTTCTGTTAATTTCCATTATTTTTAAAATAAAACACAGTTCATTCTCTAACTAAAAACATATCAATACGAGTTTCAAACTTTGTAGAAAATTGAAAACATATGTATATATAAAATTTTCATCAAAATTTCAAACTTTTTTCTCAGATTTTTTAGATATTTTTTTTTATATGCAGTGCTAGTTTGAAGGTACTACAAATTTCCGTTGATTTTTAGCCAATTTTTTTACTGACACTCTTCCGCAAATTTTCCAATATATAAAAGGTTATATGAAAAAAATTCCTGAAGAGCTTTGGTCTCTAAATACGCAGTAATCAGTTTTCTAGCCCCCTGCGTT
>JAPVRG010140779.1:0-10899 GCA_029783565.1 Rhagoletis cerasi | reverse complement strand
TTATTATTATTATACCTCTGTAACTAATAAAATGCGTTGAAAAATTAGATTTTGAACGTACTCGTTTGTTATTAGAATTCGATAGTACTATCGATATAATCGATTGTTGTTTTGAACCTTTACCATGCAATGTTGCAAAGTAGTTCCAAATGATTTTAATTCCAAATATCTCTTCGAAGTAAGGAATTGAAGCTGCAATGAATTTGTTTTTAAATTTGCGAGGATGGTCTGTCATTCTATATTCTGAGAGTACTCGGTAAATGTTTCAACAATACCCACAAATATGCAGCAATATAAATATTTTCCTGTAAACACGTTACATATGTTTGATCCCTTTTTATTTTATGGCACATGCTATTGACCTGTTTTCTCTATTGATTCAAGGACTGCATGGAATAATCATAATTAAAAACTATTCCAGTGCCTTATTGGAAAGCGTTTAATTTGGCAAAAGAAAGAAAAGATTATTTAACACTGCCACGTTACACATAATTTGCGACCAAAATCCTTTGAAACAAACATGCATACCAAAGTCATTTTTCTTATTACCGGTAATATATGTATATATAACTAAAAACACCCTTTCAGCAAAGTATGGAACCAAATTAAATTTTTATGAAAGCTAAGTTCTTTTTATTAAATGTTAAATTTTAATCTTAGTGACTATTCATTTTTTTTAATGGTAAAAACCTAACCAAAAGCTTTAAAGCTGTTTTTTTCTGTTATGACCTTCTTCTACCAAGCTATGGCGTCTGGGTGCATCGCACACTGTGTTGCCAGTTCAGAGGCAAGCGAAGAGACAGTGTGAATAAATGACAGACATTGTGTCGCTGTGTAAGAGCAGTGAGACACCGCCATCATCATGCCCGACGATTCATTTTAATTTGAATCTGTCTGAATGGCAGTCGATCCTGTCGGTATCCTTTCATCACACATGCATTCAATTCATTAAAACCGCAGAAGATTATTAACAACACTTGCAACCACCCCACATCGCCAGCTATTGGATGTTGCGTTCTTTGTTTCTTTACATACATATTTCTCTCCGGTCAGATGGTGGTGTGTATGCACGAGTTGTGGTTTACCGGTAACTGCCCAATAGACAATTTTGTTAGGTGCTGCAAATGTTATTCATGCCAGCATATATGCTTTTGTTTGTTTGGTGTAAAGCAGTCATGAGCACATAAAATTGATAGCTATAAAATGAAGCAGAAGGCATAAACTGAGCTGGTGCTTACATTCTGACTACCTAACATTTCTATCATAACAATCAGATGAAAAGATCATGTGTGTTAGCATGGACGCACGATCAGTTTCGAACGATTTCACTCTATTTCTTTTTGTACTACACAAACTAATTCATGCGAAGGCGGCCATCGCTGTGCGTTAGTCATGGGAAATAGTCATGGAAGTTGTTATTCTCCGCAGATGAGAGGTGAGGTAGAAAGTATTAATAATTGGGACTACCTGGCGGCCTACTGGGTGCAGATACATATATTACTGCATGTTGCCTTGCTGTGTACGTTAGTTGCGTACGTTGTCAGCGACGTATGAAATTACAAAACGTGCCGATAACGCCGTTGTGTGCATTTCGTTAGCAAAATAAGTGAAATTGTATTGGAAACAACAGAGGCGAAACCCACAACACGAAGGACAACAAAAACCTTAAATATTGAAAACTAAACTAAAACCTCACAATCGAGTGGATTTTTGCTTATCGCGTCTCATAAATTAACTCTTTTACCCCTTAACCCTTTAACATTGCTAAATCGGAACAACTGACATTTTAAGCACAGTAGAATTTCAATCCCTTAGTGTATGAGTTTAGTAAATATGTTTTCACAGGCCATTGTATGAAGATGGCGATGCTACAGCACCCCCCAACAAATCTTCGTAAGCATTTATGCGTAGTTGCTACAAAGGTAAAGACCAACCCGTTGTAATTGCTATTGTGTGCGGCCGTTACTCTGTTGGCTACGGAAAAGCTGTACCACTGTGAAATAATTGCTGAAATGGACGCCACAGTAGTGGCGTTGACAGATCCGCAAAGTGCTTGAACGCATCCCCACACAGTGAGCAGTCTGATGACCTCCGCGCTTCTATGCTTCATACATGCGCTTTAATTTGCGAGTGGGAAATTCAGCTTTCGTAATGAATTTCTCGCAGTGCCAAGTCGCGTCGCCCAGCGAACAAACGCACATACATACATGTATATAGTTAATGCTGGCGTGGCCCCATCGCAGTGACTGTTGCCACATTGGCTTGCCACTTTTTCCTGAAATTTTTTTTGGATTTATTCCACATTTGTACTTTTCTGTTTTTGCAATCAACATAATTTATTGTAGTCCTACGTGCCATTATCGCTGCCGTAGCTGCTGTTCTGCCGTTCTTTTGTTGCTTTAGCGTAATTTGTTGCAGCTGCAACGTAAGCGCACGCGCAGAATATTTAACAATGTGGCGCTTATCGGGAGTTACTGGTTGCCATTGTCGACAGTGTTTTTGTATTTACTGTTGTTGTTGTTTAGGTTGACTTTTGAATGTGCTGCGGGTACAAATTAAATTATAATATTGAATAAGATCTCCGAGTTTCCCCCAACAAAAAGGGAGAACAAGCTTTAAAGTGCTCTGAATGTGAGACCATGCGAGGCAATTGCAACTGTTCTGGCTATTTTTAATGGGTTATTTTAACCTACGTACAAATGTATGAGTGGTTGAGGTATTTCAGCGATTATTTTGAAAAGAAAAAATTGGTTTCCATTTAAGCTGGCGGTAAGAAGCATTTTTGATATAAAAAACCCAAATATTTTGTATTTTTTTTGTCAAAAAAAACCGGAGTAAAAATTATCTTTACATGCCAAAAGTCCTATAGGCATTTGCCTGAGTGTACATATCTATATATAAATAGGCAAGCATGAATCAATTGGGAACAATTTTCTCCTATGTTTCTTAACCGATTCGAATGGTTGTTGCATTGTTGGAAAGGTGTTTGGTAGGAGGAGTGCAGAGACTTTTAACTTTACCGATAGGTGGCGCAGGGGTCGAGCTATGCTAAAAAATATATCTATATAAATAGGCCACATTAAAATTTTGAAACCCCTTTCTTGAGAGTATCGTTCGCTCGATTTCAATGAAACATGAGGAAATCACTTCCTCTAATTCAGAAATGTGAACTCGGATACATAGGTAGCGTGGCGATATGCTGGGGTGTTGGAACTTGGCACAGATGCATACATTGTAAATACCATACTTACATACGTCCCTAAGCACATTGTTCTCACATGGTTGTAGTGGATTATCATCACATGTTTAAAGTTAGACACATGTAAAGAGTCAAAACTGAGTACAAGTTAATGTAAAAATTTTATGAAAAAGTGGGGTGGTCGAATTTCGAGCACAGGGCGATACTAGTATTACTAAAACGATGTTGCTAATTTATACATTGTATTCGTATAATTATACGCGATATAGAATTTGAATGTTTTTGATATTAGCGAACCTATTAAAATTCCAATGTGAGAAAGACCCATGATGAATTCGCTTATGCTTCTTGCAATTTAATGCACAACAAAGCAAGTTATTCTGGAAATAGTGAAACTATGTATTTATTTTCGAACTTAAGCCCATCAAAAGAAAATATAATATTCAGCGCGTCAAGATCAACAGTTTGCTTCCTGATTGCTTACCCATTTATACGCACTGCAAACTGACCAAAGAAAGTTATTGTCTCCATAACCGTATATTCGTATCTATAGGGGCAGAATCATACTTAGTCCTCACTAAGAGCCAACTTTAGTTAGAGCAATGCTAAGAGGCTAGAGCCCATATTATTTTCACGTGTATCATGGTTGGTTTAGTACTGCTTTACCAAAAGTCAGCCCTAATACAAAGTTCTATTACAAAAGTAATAAATATATTAGCTGTTTTATGTCAAAGTTGATATATGAGTTTGTTGCGGTTATTTACTGTGACGCCGCCAACTCAATACATACATATGTACGTTACCGGCCGAACCCGATCTTAGAACAAACTAGTTTTGCATAGGCTAAACTAAACCATGCGAACACATAATTTTTGCGCAAAACACTTTTCCTCTTCAGTCCAACTCCGGCTACGCAGTCCACAGTATTGTTTCGTCCAACTTGTTTCCACGTTGGATGGATGTATCGTAAGTAGGTAGAACTAGTTTAGCCTAGGCAAACAGAGTTTGTCCCAAAATTGGGTTTGGCCGGCAACACATAATTTCTTATGAACTTTAGAATGGTTTGATCGATTTGGCTAATTTTTTGTTAGCATGAAAAGAACACCCGCCAGGTGACGGTGGAGTCGACTTATTACTAAAATACGTATTTATGGTCCCATGATGTTCATTTTCGAAATACATATGTTTTGGCAATGAGAAAGGAAATACTTTTGCAAAAGATTTTCCCGCCAAATGACGCTGGAGTCGATTTATTACTAAAATGCGTATTTATGGTGCGATTTAGCTTTCATTCGAAACATATGTTAGTAATAAAAAAAGAATAATGTTGCGAAATATTTATGCGCCATATGACGCTGGGTCAAGTTATTTCTAAAAATCCCGTATATGGTTCGATTGTTCGAACCGTTTTCAGGTAATGTAATAAATAATTTTGATATATATATGTGTGTATGTATGAGATAAATCCAATAAGAACATTATTATGAGCGATGACGAATTAATAGAGGGTTTTAAGGGCATAAATACGTGTGCATGATAACAACCACTTTTGTAGAAAGTAGATTTGATTTTTATAAAAAAGGAGGAGCTTTGCGCAAATACCACCTTCGAAATATTTAAAAGCTTTTCGGTGTAGTGATAAGGAGATGTTAGAGATTCATGCTGCTCTGGGGGATATGCTAGTTTACTTTCTAGGCAGCCAATTAAAGAATGGGGTTAAGACAAGAACTGAAATATAAAGAAGAATTGTGTAAGCGAAAGACCTACAGAGAACGAACGAGTCTCTATCTTCTGTTGTAGTCAAAGAGCCTTTAAAGCTTTACACCCACACAGGCCCCGCAGTTCGCGTTCACCTCGTGTAGGTAGTTCGTCTACCGAAAAAGGAAGTTTCACTCTGTGCGACTAATAAAACATGAACCACTATTTCTGCTTTATATATTTGTTTTATTGTGTAATTATTTATTTAAATTTAAAACTGCTTTTTTGCAGCATTTCGCTATAAATTAATTTTAAACCATTTTGCAACATTGTTGCCCTTAGATACGTCTAAAGCAGTCTTGCCATTTTCCGGCTAGGGTTAGCTTTTTACATTTGGGTTAAGCCGGGAAAAATCTTGTCTAGCTTCTAAATTTGCTCTTAGCTTTTTCTTAAAAATATTTAGCTATTTCTAACTTCTAATTTTTCACAAATTATTAACTACAAAACTTTAATAGTTTTTAAATGTTTCATCCGGTTTTTAGCGTTAGGTATGGAAAAAATGGAATAATTGATTTCTTAGTTCAGCAAGTTCTCATTAAGCAGGTTCTCATTAATAAATTATTATTTAAAATGCGTACCTTCCGTATTTCGAAAAGTAATTTTTACCAGTGACATCTTCTTTGAACATCGCAAATAAGTACCACCGTCTCTACGGGTTCAAATCCCCCGTAAATCCTCCAATTCATGTAGCGAACATATGTACGTATACACATATGTGTGTTATTTATTAGAGTTGGGAAGTTTAGTTCATTTAAGTTACCAGTGAGTCTAGATCGAATCACTCAAAAGAACTGGGTCATTTTGTTCATCTAGTTCATTTATGCATTTTTGTTATCACTAGAATAACGAAATACACCCCCAATTCCAACACCAATTTAGAATTTGTACATTTTTTATTTGTAATTCATTCATATATACATACATTGAAAGATCAACTTTGTAATAAAGCACAAACGAGTATGACTTGAAAATAAAAATAAGTAAAATATGTATTATAAATAAAGAAATATAATGTAAACTACTTAATTTAACTCAAAAAACACTAGCGCATGGCTTTCGCGGCAAAAGAAAAAGAATTGGCGCACATAGAAAAATGCTGCCACCACGGTTGTCACATCATACAATTCTGTGGTTGCCGTAATAACTTTAAATTTTTTGAGAAAATTAAAATAATGGTAACACTGCAGATTAACAAACGATAGAGTTGTCGTCATTTGCTATTTACCCCCAGATTCACGAAAGCGATTTAAGCGAAAAATTATTTTTTTTATTTGAAAACTGCTGGTGAAACCGACAGTTAGTGTGATGCAAAATAAGTTGAGTAGTAAAATTTTCTGGAGTATGGCAATTCGAACACAAATCGTTCATTTAGAATTGCGAACTAGTTCACTTAGTTCATCAAGTGAACTAGTTCAATGAACGATGTAGTTCGTGAACGACACAACTCTATTATTTATAAGTAAACAACTCACAAATATGGGTGGGGCTGTCAGAAAATGCTGACTTTTTTACAAGATATTTAATAGTGGTTGAACAAAGATTTAAGCAATGACCTTTAACGATTCACCACACAACGACTGAATTTGTTAAAAACCTATGGATTATGCATACATTCATACATATTAATTGTCAAATATCAAGCAATCAGCTATTTCAATAATTTAAATTTCGTATGCCTTTTAAAGTTTTTGCTAATATTTGTTTCGTTTCTCCGCACTTGGTTGCGTTGGCGCGCGCAATGAAATGAGATCATTCGAAAACCACAAAATGTTCAACGACAAAGCATGTTTCACTTTTACGACTATTTTATGATCTATTTACGACCACTGCGACAACACGCCGATTGTCCCGGTGTCGGTGAAAATGATAATGCGAACGATGATCGTAGTAAATTTTAATGACTGTTTGGGTGCTACTCATATCATGTCTATTGAATAAATTCTGTTTTTATTATTGTTACTTTTAATGCACTATATATCAAACAGAGTGGCGCTGATGGTAATTTGTGATTTACTGAAATTATTATGGCCTATTTTGTCAGCATGAATGACTGATAACACAGCCCAACAAAGTTCTAACAACTGCTTGCGGCACAACCAGTGACCACTGGTTCTAATATAATTTTTTCCGCAGAATAAGAGTCTGATCATCCAATTATTCAATTGGCTATAGTTTTTGAGATATTTGAGTTATAAAGAGTCAAAAAACGGATTTTTGGTATTTTTTGAGTTTCTGTACAAAGATATAGACGTAGAATATAACATTTTGAAAAAATGAAAGCTGAAGAATTGGCCTTTGAGATCCAAAAGTAAAAACTTATATTCCTCAAACATAAGGCTTTATAACTTGATTTCAAAAATAATTTGATTTTTTTTAATCAATTTAAATTAATTTTGTATTAGTTCTCCCTTAGTAGCTTAATTTATCTGTAAAATGTTTAGGAAATTTGTGAATAATTTGAAATATGTAAGCATGCAAGCAATATACTCATTCTTCTTCTTCTTCTTGTTTGGCACTGTAACAGTCTAAGCGATTTTGGCCGAGTCCAACAAAGCACGCCAGTTGTTTCGCTTCTGTGCCAACTGACGCCAATTGGAAATGCCAAGTGAAGCGAAGTCCTTCTCCACCTGGTCTTTCCAACGCAGAGGGTTTCGAGTCGAATACTTTCAGTGCTGGAGCATCTGTATCCATTCGAACGACATGACCAAGCCAGCGGAGCCGCTGTACTTTAATTCGCTGCATAATGTCCATGTCATTGTAAAGCTCATACAGCTCATCGTTTCATCGTCTGCGGTACTTGCCATTGCCAACTCGTAAAAGCCCGTAAATCTGCCGTAGTATCTTTCTCTCGAGTACTCCAAGGGCCGCCTCATCGGATGTTGTCATTGTCCACGCTTCTGCGCCATATACCAGCACGGGCATGATGAGTGACTTATAGAGCGAGGTTTTCGTTCGACGAGAGAGGACTTTACTTCTGAATTGCCTACTCAGTCCAAAGTAGCATTTGTTAGCAAGAGTGATTCTCTGTTAGATTTCAAGGCTGACATTATTATAGGTGTTAATTCTGGTTCCCACATAAACGAAGTTATCTACTGTTTCGAAATTACAACTGTCAACAGTGACGTGGGTGCCGAGGCGCGAATGCGCTGACTGATTGTTTGATGACAGGAGATACTTCGTCTTGTCCTCGTTTACCACCTGACCCATTTACTTTGCTTTCTTATCCAACTTGGAAAAGGCAGAACATACGTCGCGTTTTTTGATACCGATGATGTCGATGTCATCAGCATACGCCATCAATTGCACGCTTTTGTAGTAAATTGTTCCAGAGTGTTTAAGTTCTCCAGCTCTTATTATCTTCTCCAGCATCAGATTAAAGAAATTTCATGACAGGGAATCCCCCTTTCTGAAACCTCGTTTGGTATCAAACGGGTCGGAGAGGTCCTTCCCAATTCTGATGTATCTGGTGGTTTTGCTCAACGTCATTTCGCACAGCCGTATTAGTTTCGCGGGGATACCAAATTCAGACATCGCGGCGTATAGGCAACTCCTTTTCGTGCTGTCGAAAGCGGCTTTGAAGTCGACAAGTTGATGGTGAGTGTCGATCCTCTTCTCTCGGGTCTTCTCCCAGATTTGGCGTATAGTGAAATACCTGGTCTATGGTGGATTTAGCAGGTCTAAAGCCACACTGATAAGGCCCAATCAGTTTGTTGACGGTGGGCTTCAAGGCTGATACTTCGGCTTAGAAGACTGATACTTCGGTAGTTGGCGCGTATGGCGGGGTCGCCTTTCTTGTGGATTGGATAGAGCACACTTAAACTCCAGTCGTCGGGTATGCGTTCTGACCATATTCTGCATAAGAGTTGATGCATGCACCTTATCAGCTCTTCGCCGCCGTACTTGAATAGCTCAGCTGGCAGGCCGTCTAAGAAGAATAAATTCCATCTTTTATCATATCTGGGAACGGCTTTTATATTTTCGTTGCTAGAATTGGAAACTTACGTTGAAAGGCTTTAACACTACACACAATAAGGCAACTTTAAAAAAATTGGGTATGGATAAGATAAAAAATAAATGAATATTTCAGGTTGCATCCGACACATTTTTTTTTGGGACTAATGTCGCGGAACCAAATTTTTTATCTTTTGGGATAAAATAGCGGCTTTTTAGGTTTCTTTTTATGCTGCTCAAAAGATTCCTTATTGTCTCGTTGCTCAACAACAAAAAATCCAACAATGGGAAAAATGCGTTTTTGACACTTTTAATCCCAGATATCTCGAAAATTAGAGACAATTGAATAATTCAAAGGCCAGACTCTTAGGGCCAATTTCTGATAAAAAAGTTAAACGGCACTTAAGTTTAATTATGGGTTGTTATTTAAATGCCATTTGGCTTTCGTTGGTTTTAAGAGCACTTTCATTTAACATTAACAATTGTTGACCAACAGATGGCGCCCTCCTGGCTTGTTCCTTGAAATTGTTTTTGCATTTATTTATTTGTTTACATTTTGTACTAAACAGCTGATTGCTGCAGAGAACGTAGATACCTTCTCTGATATATGTTTGGTACAAACGCAGGGTTGCTTTTCTCATATTTAAATAGCCAAAATTGGGCATTCGAGTTCAGTTCAAATATGTATGTGATCTGAAAAGGAATTTTTGAAGTTAATCAACAATCTCTATTTAAATAGCTCATCGAAAATTGGCTCTTATTCTACAGATAACTCTTATAGGAATCAGCTCACAAAAGCTCTGCCGCAAAACTTTTTTGGCCAGTGTAATTATTACCAAACTTAAGCGGCCTCTGTGGTGTAGTGGTTAGAAGTGCGCACTACGGTTCTGCAGGGCCTGGTTCAAGCCCGGTTTCCTACATCAAAAGAAGTGAAGAAAAAAAGTTGTTTTCTAATAGCGGTCGCCTCTCGGCAGGCAATGGCAAACCTCCGAGTGTATTTCTGCCTTGAAAAAGCTTCTCATAAAAATACAATCGCCGATCGGAGTCGGCGTAAAACTGTAGGCCCCTCCCCTTTGTGTGACAACATCAAGGCGCAAGCCACAAATTGGAGGAGAAGCGCGGCCGAACATTAACATATTGTGTAAGCACCAATCTATAATAAAAATTAGAGGCTTATTTATTCGAAATACATTTTTAATGCCTCTACATTACTTTTATATTTGTCCAACAGCTACTCTTAGATGTCTTATATTTATTTATAAAACAGTTATTAGATGGATTTGTATGTTTTTATACGTTATTTATTAAAAAGGCAATTTTTAAAAGCGGTTAGATTTGCTTAAATATTCAGAAGTATTGCAACATTATAACAATAACCACAACTAAATTTCTCTTTAATTCGGTATAAACGACTATTGACTAAGTATACAAGATACGAAAGAAAACTTCGCTTGTTGTTTTTGCGCAGTGATAAAGGGTGGTTAAATTTTAAGGGCCGATGTTGAATGTGAACCACACCTAAACGTCAAGTTTTTTTCTGCATTTCATTTGACATTTCTCAATTTCAGACTAACTCAATTTGAACGAAAGATACACAATCGAGCAACGTGTTAAAGTTATTCAGGCTTATTATGGAAATGGGCGTTCAAATCAAAATGCATATCATCTTCAGTGATGAGGCACATTTTCACCTCAGTGGATTCGTCAATAAGCAGAATTGTCGCGTTTAGGCGAATGATAATCCAAGAGTGCTTGTCGAAAAACCAATGCATCGACAAAGAGTGACTGTTTGGTGCGGTTTATGGGCTGGCGGCATCATCGGGCCGTATTTTTTCCAAAATGAGCCGGTCAGGCAGTTACTGTGAATGGTGTTCGCTATCGTGAGATGATAATGAACTTTTTATGGCCCGAATTGGAACATATGGATGTGGACGATATATGGTTCCAACAGGATGGTGCCACTTGCCACACAGCCAACGAAACAATGGCTC
>JAPVRG010140453.1:0-13412 GCA_029783565.1 Rhagoletis cerasi | reverse complement strand
ACTGTCAAACTGATCTTCGAAAGTTCGAATTTCCTCTTCCCAAATTTTCGGGGAAAATCCTACTCCCTGGGAGTTCAGAATTTGAGGATTTCTCTCTCGGGAGAAACAAAACTCCCGGAGAACAATCTCCCGGGGAGTATTCAGAATTGGGCTGATAATAAAAGCGGCGAAGAAGAAAAAAGTGCAAAATTGTTGCCGCTGCTTATTTATTTAAACAATTAATAAGTTCAACTGTGGCCGCTGCCTTGTTCAAGCTGTGCGGTGGGCGGTGGGCACTTGGGCAGGGGCCGGCCAGTCAGCTAGCCTTGCCGTTGACCAACTAGCCGTGTATGCAGTGTGGCGAGCGCTGCAATGAGAGCCGAGTAGCCGTATGTTTAACACATATTTTTTTTTCTTTCAAATTGTAAAAATTATTACACTTAGGAAGTTTAGTACACAACAAATTCCAACAAGTGTGTGTAGTAGATGTGTGTACGCATGTGAATATGAGCCGCGCTTCCGACCTACGAGAAGCCGCGCGGTTATTAGCTCAACTTAGTAGTGGTCAAACAGAATTGTTTCTGGTCTTCTGTCTCTCTACACTTTTTTCGCTTTTTAACACTTTGCTCGAATTTAAACACGACCAGCAGCAACAACAACAACCACAACATTTACTAACAAACATACTACACGGAAGAAATGATAGCATTTCCAGTCTGCAGTTGATGGACATTTTTGTGGCGTACAATTTTTTGTTTACTTATTATTATTACTTCGTTTTTCACTTGTATTAGTATTAGTTGCAGCAGCTTAAATAGGGCTTAAGAAAGTATGAATATTATGGTATTTGGAAAAAAAAAAAAATTAGTCTTAAACTCGTACGTTTCGCCGTGTAAAATCATTCATGTTTTGGACGGCAAACGAAACGGAACGATACGAAACAATCGGATTACCTTGGGATTAACTTATAAACGAATCTAGACGCAACCACGTATATATAGTGTGGAGGATATTTTCAATTTGCGTAGAGAGTATCTATTGAAGGGAGGTAAACGATCCGCGCGCGCAACTTAGAGCCTCAGTACTGAGTCCGTGCTTCGACGAACAGAGTTCCGCGAGCGGAAGTGACGGATCGATTTTTTAATTTACGGGTATTTTACGCGCGTATTGGTGTAAACACGTGTGCTTGCGAAAGAGAGAGTGAAAATCGATAGCAATGCGTTACGGAATCTATGCGCTGATAATATTTGGGTTATTTTATTTCTCGGAAGGTACGGATTTCAAGCGGAAATATACATACATATATGAAGAGGGTGTAGTGGTCAGTGATGAAATGAAGGATGGGTGAAAAATTAATTTTGAGACGAAATATGTCATACGACGAGTAAGAGAACTGTTTAAAATGAGAAAAAATGGATTAAAATATGTGGGCTATAACTAAACAAATATTGAACGAATTACGAGAATAAATTATTGTGTGAAAGCTAATTGATTGACATCAAAGATACCGAAGCGTGTTAGACCAAGTGCCTATGGCTTGATTTTCAAATCGTGTTCAATATACATAAGTACATATCTATTTAAAATATTCTTCTACTTTTTTGGCGCTGTAACCGCCTAACTGCCGTCCCTAAATTGCAGCGCTAGCGTTGCGTTTTCTAACGCCAACCAGTGCCAGCGCGCGCTATACCCAAATAAACGCGCCGTCATTTTTTACGTTTTCTCATTTCTTCTCGTTTTATTATCGTTTCGTTTTTCACTTTTTGTTCTCTTTTTTCCGGTCTTTCTTCCGCATCCAACTTCAACACGCCCTGTCGAAAATGAAAATTCCATTTGCTCGGCGTCAGCGATGCGTTATTGTTGGATGCTTCATACACATTGTATTGGCATGGGGATTTTTGACAGTTCCTTGACGCGCCAATTTATGGACGATTTTGGACGAGTCCAATAAATTACGCCAGCCGTTTCTCTTTACCGCCAACTGACGCCAATCGACAATACCAAGCGAAGCCATTTCTTTCTCGACCTGGACTGCCCATCGCAGCGGACACCCTCCGCTTCGTCTGCTACATACCACCAGCGGGTACAGCGTTGAATACTCTTCAGGGCTGGAGCGTTCCTACGCATTCGTGCGAGACGACCGAGCTAGCGGAGCCGTTGTTTTTTAATACATACAATTCGTTGATCCATCGTTCACGATATTCGCCGTCGCCAACGTGCAAAGGCCCGTAAACTTTCCGCTGATTTTTTCCTCTCCAACACTCCAAGGACCGCCTAATCGGATGTTGTCATTGTTCAAGCTTCTGCGGCAAACATGCACATATCAGCAGAGGCATGTTGCGTGACTTCGAGAGTTTGGCTTTTGTACGACCAGAGATGACTTCATTTCTCAATAGCTCACTCAGTTCAGGCCTTATTATCGGTGTTAATGCTGGTCCAAAAATAAATGAACTTCTCTACTCTTTCGAAATTAGAACTGTCAATTGTGACGTAAGTGGCAGGGCGCGAATGCGCTGACTGATTGCTTGATGAGAGGAGATACTTTTTTTTATTCTCGTTCCCCTCCAGACCCATATTCAACTTGGAAAAGGCAGAACAGACATCGCGTTTCTTGTTACCCATGGTGTCAATGTCATCAGCATGCGCCAGCAATTGTACGCTCTCCTGAAGATTTGGATCGCGAGCGATTAAAATCCGCGGCTCTTATTATTTTTTCTAATATAAGAAGTCGCACGATAGTTTTCTGTCTGAAATCTCGATTGGTATGGAATGGCTTGGATATGTCCTTAACAATTCTGCCAGAGCTGGTGGTATAGCTTACCGCTATTTCTAACATCCGTAGTACTAGTTTCGCGGCATATAGGCAGATTCTTTTCATGCTATTATAGTCGGCTTTGTAATCTATCTTTCATTGGTAATTGTCGATTATTCTCTCGCGGATTTTTCGAAGATTTTTCGTATGGGGAATATTCGGTCTGTAGTATATTTTCCAGGTCTAAAGCCACACTGACAAATCTTAATCAGTTCTGTGTATGTGGGCTTTAGCCTTTCTGGTGGATTCACAGTTAAATTCCAGTCGTCAGCCATGGATTAATCCGATGATATTCTGCATAAGAGTTGATTCATGCACCCCATCAACTCTTCGCCACCGTACTTTAATAGCTCAACAGACAGATTGTTAGCTCCAGCAGCTTCGTTGTTTTTCAACCGAGAAGTTGATATTCGTACCTCGTCAGAATAGAGTAGTGGACATCGTTTCCGCCGTCCTCGGCTGAGGACTAGGGTTAATATTATCCACAGTTTTCAGTGGCATTACCGTTCAGCAGGCGGGAAAGGTGTTTCTTCCATAATTTATGTATTTTTTTGGACACCGATGACTAGGTCGCGGTGGTTGTTCCGAAAGGAATTCGCCTTGGTCTTGAAAACTTACGCAAATCGCCTAACTTTCTGAGAAAATTTTCCGGATTTTTTTTCCACCGCTTAGCGATCAAAGTTCTTCGCATTCACATATTTCGGCCTCTGTCTTTTTATTAGGAAAAAAATACGTCTCTAGTTTTCTCTCCAGATTCCTATATCGGTCACACATAGCTCAGTGTAACGTGTAAGTAAACACGATTTTCTTGAAAATCCTGGCAGACCCCCTAATGGAGTTTTTGATAGCTTCGAGGATATGTTCCTAAGTTTTCTTTCCCCCTTGGCATCATAAATTTCCTGCTTTCGTCACTATAAGTGATTCCTATTTTGAATGCGTGTGCCGAAAATTACCTGTCAGTGATCCTGTTATCGTTCTTCAGTATTTCCGGGACAACGTCATATACCTACCTTATTTTAATTTGAGCATGACCTTCCCAGTTTTGTAGGTAGTTAAACTGTTATTGACGATTATTCGGTTAGAAGTTCGAATAAACACCAGTGTTTTTATTTGGAAAAAATAAGCAACTTTGATGATGTGAGGTGTGGTGGCGGAACGTCCTGAATCGTTGAATATCGAAATCCATGTGCCGTTTAAAAGATTAAAGACTTAAGTCAGAAACTCAAAACAGTTTTGAAGATATCCGTTTTGAGGGAAAACTGACCGAAAATTCACTGACAGGAAAAGTGCAGTTTTTCACATACAAATGTGTGTATGTGTGCACATGTGTTAAATTCACATTAGGGTGGTTCAGCCTATGATTAAAAAATTAAATTAAGCTTGGAGAACTGAACAGTTATAGATCTCGCGCTGCAGATTTTTTAGTGGCTTAGTAGGGCGTTTATGTGATCGGTTCTCCAGTAAATAGCACTTTTGGCAATCTATTTTGCTTCCTTCGATGTCATTGTGGCTTGAAACCTATTCGTGGTTAGTCTCTCCACTGCTTTATTGCTCCTTAGAACATTTTTGAACGAAATTCGATAAGCGTTGATTGCCTTTATCGCTGCTTGGCTAGCATCTAATTATACAGGGTGGCGCAAAAGTCATCACCCCATAGGAAGATGCTATAATTTTTGAAAATGGCGGTTCTGTTTTGACATTTTTGTAGTAAACAGTTAAAAAATATTTTGTATCTAAAGCAGAACTCACATTTGCCGCCATTTTAAAAAATTATAGCATCTTCCTATAGGGTGATGACTTTTGCGCCAAGTAGCACATTTTGCGCCACCCTGTATATGTACATTAGTGTGCATGACCGAAGAAGGATGCGGGTTTTCCATCGGAATTATAAAATTTATTATATTTTAAGACATTTGCCAAAATATTTCGGAAAAATATTAAAATTTACGTTAGCTGGACCGATTAGAAAACAGCATAAAAAATCTCATTATTTTGATTGCGTTGATAACGTTTTTATGCAGACCTTTTAAGTTCAAACTCTTCTATCATTTGGAGGTATTTTCAAATCGGTCCAGCTCACGTAAGTCTTAATATTTTTCCGAAACACTTTGGCGGAAGCCTTAAAATATAATAGAGTTTATAATTCCGGTGGAAAAATAGTACGGATTTTTTTTTTTTTTTTGTATGGAGAGTGATAGAGATTTTTATAGATTGATAGATAGTTGAATTAAAGCACTGTGACCAGTAGGTCTATTGTGCCCTCAGCTCATCACAATACCTCAACCAACCCCAGAGACTACAAATTTAAGAATAGATCCCGGCCCCTCTCTTGGCCACAAATGTCCTATGCTCCTCTCCCTTCCGCGTGCAACGGCCTCACACTCCAGAAAGAGATGTAATGGAGTCTCCTTGGCAGTGTCACAAAAGCGACATAGGTAACTAAACTAGATTCCTAAATTATACAAGTGACCTCTTAGCCTATAATGGCCCGTAAAAATACCTGTAATGATTCTTAGCTTCTCCTTAGGGAGACCCATGAGTAAACTGTATCTTTTCAGATAGTACCCCCCTATAAAGCTTTTTGCATGACGCAGACCCATGGTGTTACACCAGTGCAGTTCCCTTATGGAGTTTGGTAATGGAGATTGATGCAACGTAATGTACATTTGTTAATATGCCAATCGTCTCACTGAAGGTTTTCCTCACCGCAAAAAGTTCTGCTTATGCTACAGTGGTTAGACAGTTTAATTGTCTGCCTAATAATCAACTGTAAAAGACTCCAGCTTGTTCTCGACCTCAACGATTGTTTTTAGTGCCGTCGGCCACACGCACCATAGAGAAATATTGGTCTAATTTCTGATATCTACCACTATTGTATCAGTGCAGGCGATATACCCCAGGTAACGCATAGCATTTTTTTTTTTTGAATCCGTTATGGCCAACTCCGGCATTTTTCGTTTGATCTTTAACACTGCGATTCCAAGAGTCAGTTCAATGTCATCAGTTTTTTTGGGATTCCATTCCTTAGTTGCGCCGTATTTCTAACAGCGTTAGTATAGCTTTAGTTGATTCGTTGTTAAACGCTCCGCTAATGCCCAGGAAAACTCCCCCGGCATATTCTTTATACTCTATAGCAAAGTAAACGCAATGCGGTCTCTGCGAATCTGCCTCTCTTATAAGAATATTGCGCTCGACGAATGTCGCTAAAAGTTTTTGAAATGAGATATTTTTAAAAGTAGTTTTTCGCAGTACTGAGAAATTTCATTAGCATTCGTAGTGGGTGAATTTTTATCTTAAGCGACATCCAGACGGCGCTTAAGGCTCTTTCTCTTTATAAGGTTAAATACTTCTTTGTCTTCGAGCCAGTTTCGATCGCACCATAATCGATCCTAGAGCTCTGATTGTTGATTGGCTGTCATACTTATGTATATCCCTTCTAGTCGCTATAACCGTAGGACGTAGGTAGTAAAATGCCACCCTGGCTTAAAATATTCACGCTGTATAAATTACGAGATTTGCGGAGAGTTCCTGAAAGAACACCTCCCCGCCAACTCTACCATACAACTTCCACCCGTCTGTGAAGGAGAAGCCGGGCCTTCTTATCCTGATAGCGGAGCGAAATGAGGAAGCCTTACCCGCAAAATCTACGAGTGCAACGTGCAGGGCTTAGCGCTAAGGTGTTGTCCTGAAAACTTATTCTAACAATCACAGCTGCTTGCACGTGGTCTGATTCTTAACTAGTGAATTCCACCCGACAATGACCCCTTAAAATATATTTGGCTTGATTATGGTTTCGTATAGCCAGTATATTATCTTTGGAGGTAGGCCACATCTGCAGAGACCGCAACGATCATAGGATTCTTTCTTTGCTACCAAAGAGCCTTCCTTATAGGCGCGTTCATTAAAGAGGAGTCCGTCTGTAACTCATACGTATGTATGTAAATATATGTAATTTAAGGTAAATGTTTTCGCAGATCGGCAACGCTTATTTCCACGTTGCGATCAAAGAAAAATCGAAAATTGTTTTGGGAGTAGATTATTTCTTTGAGATACTGAGCGCCCTTGGTCCTTAAAGTGTTAAAGCGGGTTTCAATTACTGACCATTATACACTAAATGGGTTAAATCTGTAGTATAGCTTTTTCCTTTGCACTGTTTCTTTCTTTCTAATTCTCCGCTATTTACTTTTCTTTCTATTCCCGGCAGGCAAACCATGCCCGGAGAAGACGCGACCGCACAAGACACGCTGCGAATCCTATTACAAATGCTTTGAATTGCCGTCCAATCGCCATGTTTGGGTACCAGAAAAATGTGAGTCCGGCTTGATATACGAGCACAACCTACGCTTATGCGTGCTGCCCGACGATGAGTGGGAATGTATTTTGGGAGTTGGCATGCACGGTGGCAAAGTCGAGACTGATAAAGGCAATAATGTGATGGAGGCAATAGGACAGACGGAAATTCGCACACAAACTACGCAAGCAACACGCACCAATAACAAGATGAAAGATGCAGATTTGTACATCGTAAATAATAAGCACGATAATGACGAACATGATGTCGACGTCTTACCGCCACTAAAGAATAAACTTAAGGAAAACGGCATGGAAGTGATTGTAGGTAGCAGTGTGGGCAGCGACGAAGAAGTGGAGCATGATGAAAGTCAGATAGAAGCTAGTGGCGATGGTGCTGGGGAACTGGTGGAAATGGATGGTTTTCTGCAGGCGGAAAACCGTGAAGGAGAAGATGAGCACGTGGCACAGCTCAACGAGGAGGATAACAATGAAATAAGACCAGAGAGTGTGACGAAGAAATCAAAGATTGATCCCAAACTTACGGCACATCTGCAGCGCTTATCGCAATTAATTGATGGACTGAAAAATCAATATCAGCAGGGCGAAGAGGAGCAGACCGATTTGCGGCCCGATCAATTAAATGCATTCTTGGCGCATTTTAATATACAAAACAAATTTAATTTGATTAAACCTGCCTTTGAAACGAATTCTAAGGAAACAACAGAAATAACTACCACCACGGAGCCATCAGCGTCCACCACGGCGTATGTTAAATATCAAACACCTTCGTTGAATAAGACGCGCCTGCAAGAACATTTGGATGGTAAATTGAAACCGGAAACGAAAGTAGTACTCACCAATACGCTGCCGAAAAATTACGGTAATACGGGGTACTCGAATTCGCAAATCGTAGTAAATCGACCGGAAGGCTCGGTGCTGTTCACCTTGCCACATTATGGTAACGAGCAGACATCAGAGTATGGCCACAATACACCAAAGATATCTGAAGATACTTTGAAAACTGTGTTGGAGCTGTCTAAACAAATGATTGCCACACAAAACATACCAAAAATAATACCCAACACCGGATATTATGCACAACCACTAATACAACCGCTCTTCCTACCCGCTTCAGCATTCCAAGCGCAAGCGCAGGCAAATCCATTCGCTGCCTATTTCAATAGCGTCAATAATAATAGACCACAGGAGGGATATGATTCAAATGATGGTAAAACTACATTTACCGGGAATTACAATAATCAAGCTGAACAAACGCAGCTGCTTCGGCCCGCCGGCGCTTACAACAAACCCGCTAATACTATTATACACAACAACGTCATTCCAATACACCTGACATCCACAAACTCTGGTGAAAAAGAAATTGTTGACAGCTATGGGCAGAGTTTAGGCCTTTACCCGCCACTTAACACCGCCACTGACGGCGGCAGCGGCTATCACCAGCACTTTCACACACACAGTTTTGGTGACAACCAATTCTTTGCCAGTCTCACCACGGCGCGTCCACAAATTACCACCACACCGGCGCCCACCGGCTATGCGGCGCAATATGGTTCACAATATCCCACGCAGCTGGGCGCGACAACCGCACGTCCCAGCGCCTTCCAACCTACAACGTCAACGCTTGCAGAGTACTTCTCACCCAGTCCGCATTTAAATGAAAATAATGTTAATAAGCTCTTTCAATCGACCGATCGTTATCCCACAGTGCAATATGACGATCTGCCGCGCCCGATTAGCATAGGGCGTCCACAACTCTTCACACCACAGAGCATGGAAGTCGAAACAGATGATTATGGTGAGAATCAAGCGCGACCGCTGCCACAGCTGTTCACTTATAACTACGACAATGACAAGCCTGACATGGGTAGCCAATATCAGCAGTCGGTTTTCGCGGGTAGCAGCAGCGGTGGCGGCAACAAACACACCTATATGCCACGCCCCGCTACAGGTGTTGGCGCTACACGTCCTTCTTACACAAATGCCGCTAATAAATTAAAGCCATACAACACACACACTGCCTCCTCGTACGCCGATGGCACGCAGCTCGTCAATATTGGTGGTAATTTTATTAGCTTCGATGTCTTTCAGAATACAGTACTACCATTGCTAGGGCAATCGCAATCCTTGAATGATTTAAATAATGTTGAGGTAATTACTTGCGCTACCGGCGTACGCCAACCGAACACCACCGATTGCACGCGCTACTATGTCTGCAGCAAGAAGGATGGTAAAGTACTATCCTACTCCTGTCCCCCCTATACCGCCTTCAATGCACAAACGCGTATTTGTGACGCACATACGTATGCGGTCTGCACGCCGGATGCCATTATTAGCAGTTATACGGTAACGGAGAATAAACGCTTGCAACTGGAGGCGATTAAAGCAATGCAGGATGTGAAGCGTAGGCAAGAGCAGGCTTTCAAAGCACAAAACATCGCTAATTTGCTACAAAAATATGGTGGTCAAACGCAGGCGGCAGCGGCAAACGAGGATGACAGCGGTGAGAAGGATATGCTTAACGCGTATGTGCAGCAAGCAGCAGCGATGAATGTCTACAACACGACGCCTAGGCCGACGCCGGTGAAGAAGCGGAAATACTATTGCAAGGAGGGTGATAAAATTGCCGATCAAACTTCGATATACAGCTATTTTGTTTGCTACAAAAATGCACAAGGTATGATGAAGGGTCACAAGATGAACTGCACGAAGGGTTTGATGTTTTGCTCGAAGAGCGCAATGTGTACACTGGCGAGTAAGTGCGCGTGAAGAACGAGAAGATGGCGACGACTAGTTGGTTGAAATGAAAACGATTGGTGCGAACTGCAGAATGGGCGGAAACGGAACAATGCAAAGGAAGAATGAGGATATGCAGTGCTGTCAAATGTCAGTTGAAGCAGCTGGAATTAGCTAAGTGTTGCCAGTTTACTGTTTTTATGATAGAAAGAATATTAGGCAGTGCTACGTAGATTTCGCTAGCTGTGGTCTAGCACTGCTGCTTTTTGATTTCGTACAAGTTATACAATTAAAACAGGCGGATTTATAATGCATAAGTATTTTTCAATTTGTTTATTGTAATAAATTTATATGTATGTCATTGCAAATTAATATAAAATCCAAAGCATTTTCATAAGTAGCTAATATAATTAAATATACAATAAGCGTTCTGTGTGCGTTTGTGGTTAGAAGAAACAAACAAACGAACGATATAGCCAAATTTTTGTTAAATTAAAAAGAAATTATTATTCATTAAATCATAAGTTATTTATTAAATAGTTATTAGCTAAAACTACACTCGATAAGAAGCTTGTATACTTGCATTTCACATAAAATTATAAAAACGTATAGAGGAAAAAAAAGAAATGAAAAACTATTAACTAAATAGAAATTTGTTTTATTTTGGTAGTTTTAGTAGTTTAAGTAGAGTAGATTTCTTTTCGCTTTTCATTTATGTATTTACTAACCTGACCTGATGAACCGTTAAACTAGCTTGTAACACTGACCAAGTAAAAGTATACTGCTGCTCGAGAATTCTTTGGCTTAATGAACTAACAACTGAATGCACATACATATGTATATAAATAAGTACATACTAGCGCACTTACTCACTTTAGTACTTGCATACATAAGTACAAGTACATATGTATGTACTTACTATGTATGTACGTTAGAGCGTCTCGCCTTACAGGCGAAATAAAAAAAGTTCGCCGTGCACCCCCTCATATGAAGTGCCTTTGAAAAACATTTAAAAAAAATAATAAAAATTTTTTTTTGGACAACCCTTTTGGTCGCCCAATCGCATTTTTCTTCATATCTTCGGCATTTAAAGTCGGATTTTAAAGTGTGATACACCAATTTTTTTTTGTCTCGAGGAGGGGGTTTTTCCAACGGAAGTTCATTGAGCTCATGTGCTCCATTGTGGTACTTACCCACCAGATCTCAGTTGCTACCACCCTACTGTACCGCCCTAATGACAGTAAATTAAATACCGTCAAAAATCATCAATCTATTGCCGAAATAAAACCCATTTTATTTGTGTTGGAAAACTATACGAAAAAAACCAACTTTTTTTCGATACGGCCTAATGTACGTACGTATTTAAAAAAGCCTTTAAAAAGTTCTATTTTTTGTTCTCCATTGTCTATGTACTCTAGTAAGTACTTGCACAGCGCAAGCGTTGACAACTCGTTACGTTTTTGACGCATCTTCCTTTATGGGTTTATTGCCATGTACCGAGGGCCATAAGTTACAAGTAAATAATAAAAAAAACATGTGCATATGTATGTAACTATGTATGCATGTATGTAAATTATTAAGTTTAAAAAGAAATTAGTCAAAAAATAAAAAGCGCAAAGACAAAAAAAAACACACACAACACATACACATACATCACGGCTCTGATTTATGTTTGCGCAGTAAATTTCACTTTTTTATATCAACTACGCATATCTCATTTTATGCCATTTAACGCGCGTACGAGTACATTTACTATGCACGTTTAAAGCTCTGCTTTGATGAAATTATACAATCACAAGTGTTTGAACCTATGAAATTCTCACCTCCTCTGAAATGCACGTGAAAATGTGTTGCAAACAATTATCATTTAATCATATGAAAGAAATTGTAGTCGTAATCGTTAATGGTCACATATTTGCAAGTGTAATAAAATATATAGTGTATGTTGCAATTGGTTTCAGCAAACAAAAAAAAATACATTAACATAACATGCAAAAAAGTCGCAACGGAAACTATGTAATTACAATGCGTGCGAATGCTATTTTTAATTACATTTTTATTTAATCTCTATTTTCAACGAAGTTGTTTCTATAGATTTCAGTTTGGCTTTTGCAACTAAATTTTTCTCATACATATTTTTAAACGCGTGTATGCAATTAAATGATTACGTGTTTAATATTAATGCATAATTTAATAAAAACCAAAATTTTTGAAAAAAACAGAACCTACATTCTCCATGTTTTCTTTGCTCCTTAACAGCCTAACCCAATATAAGCGCACGGCGTTTGTTTACGCACGCCGCACAGTGGGGCCAAAATACGAAAACGTGCGATTAATTCGCAGGAGCTTTTCACAAAAAATGTGTACCTTGGGTTAGATTTGTTACAGTAATAGACGTAATAAAAGCTTTTTTCCCGAATACTTTTGGTGAAAAAAAAGTTTTTAGGGTATTTTGAAATTTGAGGTTATACAATTTTTATAGTATTTTTTTTTGATCACAGTTGATATGCAGCAATAGTATTGAAATTTGGCAGACTATCTTCTATTAATAGCAGATCATTTGGGAATGAAAATGGACCGTGCACCCGAGAAGCTTTTTCATCGCACAAATACACTCGGAGGTTTGCCATTGCCTGCTGAGGAGCGACCGCTGTTAAGAAAAACCTTTTTTATATAATTTATTTCCGATGTTGCTCAAGTTAGGGCTTGAACCCAGGCACCACGGAGTGGTAAAATGGAAAATTAGTATAGATATTACAAACACCAATAAGAAAAAACTGAGGGGCTGCCCCGTTTTGTACGATGAAATTGTTTTCCATACAAAATTGGACCATTCTAATGCCCAATGCACAAGAATGAATTTACTTTGAACATGCATACATATATCTTTAAAAAGTTACAAATACACAGAGCTGGGTCGTAATGATTCCTTTAGAAATTAAATTACTTCCAATTATAAATTACCTGGAATTGTATTACGAATCAATTCCTTCAGTCCACAGCAAAGGAATTGATTACTTTTTCAATTCTTTAGAAGTAATTTCAAATGTAATTGTGTTCTTTGAAATCCATTACAAGGAATTTCATATTGTAATTGGAATAAATTACGTGCTAGTAATGCATATTTTCCCCCAATTCCTTTGAAAGGAATTGAAAATGTAATATATTTTCTTCCAATTCCATTACCTGCAAAAGTACTTTTGTTATTTCAATTACTCAAAGGAATTGTAAAAGTAATTGAGATACTGAAAGTTCATTCACGAATCATTCATTATTCGAGCAAGTTGAATAATCAATTGCTCAGATACTCAATTATTCGATTAACTAAAAATTTTGATTACTCAAAACGAGTATTATATGAATAATTTAAAAAATGATTATTCAAAAAACTGTTCATTTAATTCATTTGTGTACATAAAGTTTACTATTAAATAATTTTAAAAAAATATATAAAAAACATGCTTCAAAAGCCAGGCATAAAAAATTATAAAATAAAAAACTGTTTTGATGTGACATATATGGTGCATCCAAATGTTTTTTAATTCATGTGTGATTAATCATCAAAAACTCGATT
>JAPVRG010140273.1:0-11258 GCA_029783565.1 Rhagoletis cerasi | reverse complement strand
TTTTTTTATTTTTTTTTTTTACTTTTTTATTTTTTATTTTTTTTTACTTTTTTTATTTTTTTTTTACTTTTTTTATTTTTTTTTTATTTTTTTTATAATTTTTTTTTCTTTCTTAATTTATATTTTTACAGTTTTTAGAACTGTTGAGGTGATCAGAAGTACACAACAACGCGTTCTGAAGGTGTAAGCACAACAGTTACTGAACTGTTGCGCCCTCTGAACGTGCCCATTTTCTTCTATCAAAATTTCTTAAATCAGCTTGCAGTCCTCAAGAAAAAATGCTCGTATACAGAAAAAATTAAAAATATTTCTTGTGATTTTTATTGTGAACTGCAAACAGCGCTTTAAAAAGATTTTTTTTTTTAATTTCATTTAATTTTAAGAAACATTTATTTTTCTTAATTTAGTTTTTTTAATTTTTAGATTTTATTGTTTTAAAAAGAATATTTTTATTTTTAATTTCATTTAATTTTTAGACATATATGTATACATTTTTTTTTCTTTTTTTTTCTTTTAAAATTTAATTTTTATTGTTGTAAAACGGAAAATTATAATCTTTGACCTTTAGATATTTATTTTATACATTTTTTCTTTTTTTATTAAATTTTTTTCTCTAATTCTTTAGTTTTTATTGTTTAAAAACGAAAAATATATAGTTTTTTTAATTTATTTCCGCCGTAAGAGTCACGTAAGTTATAGCTTAACTATTAGATTGGTACCATTCCACCGAAGCGAGTAAAGACTTACTAAAACCAGCATCATCCGTCGCACAGTGGTGAAAAATTGGAATTTACTGTTCAAAACATTCCATAGCCTACATTTTTCAACCAATTTGACTAATTTTTTTCAATGAAAGCTGATGAGATTTAGAAGAAGCTTGTCGTGCCGAATTTTTGAATTTCTATTTGTATACATACAATTTTTTAGTGCAAGGTATATAGAACATGGAAATTTTTGAAGACAATCGATTCTCCTGTACCTCTTAATGAATGTTACATAGTAAAAACTAGTTTAAAACAATTGTAGGGTTCCTCCAAAACAAAAAAATTGTTTTTTTTTAGAAAAAATGTTTACCATAACTTAATATTTTTTTTTTTAATTTTTACATATGCAGTTTTATAGCCCATTAAATTTTGGTAGTAAGGTGCAAGTTTCAACTGGCTCGGAACTCGAGTGGATTTTTAATATTTTTTTATTTTTTTTTGCTGACGGTCCTAGGTATTTTCTTCCATAAAAAGTGTGCTCGAAATGTTTTTGTTTTTCGTTCGGGAGAACCCTATGATTGTTTTTATTATCTACCATTCATTAACAGGAGCCAGAGTATCGATTTTCTTCAAAATTTCTACTTTCTCTTCACTTTACACTTAAAAAATTTTACATAAAATAAAAATTCAGAAATCGGGATAGACAAATCTCTTCTTAATCTCATCAGCTTTGATCAAAAAAAAATCAAATCGGTTGAAAAATGAAGGCTCTGGACTGTTTTGAACATTAAATTCCAATTCGGCAATTATTCTTATATATTTTTGTTTTATTATATATTTTTATTTTATTTTCTGTATTTTATTTTAGTCTATTTTATTTTACTATAATTTTTTTGATATATCATTCAAGCTACCATTTCCACAAACCTACCCCACCCACTGTGCATTCCTCTCCGGACCTGCGCTAATTCAAACTAGTTTTCGTGTTCACACCAAATTTCAATCAACGAAGTGGAAATGCATAACAACCCCTTTCGGCACAAACAAAAGCGCTTTCCAGCGCTTTTTTAATGAAATAGAAAAAAGAAGTCTGCTCAACCACTCTGTAGGTCACAAAATAAAGCCACCAGGGAAAGCATAAACTAAAAAGTTGAATAAAAAATAGGAAAAGTCAAGCACGTGCAATGGCGCCACCGCGCATGCGTAGCACAAAAACTCGACCGGAAGGGTTGCAAAGCGCAGAGGTGAGCGAAACAACCGACGCAGATTTCTTGTGAAAAATTGAATGATGGAAAAACTCAACTATGAGAGATTTGGTATATCCACAAGGTTTTGGGGATGATTTTTATAATAGCTTTTATTGTGTTGCGCTTTAATACGACGTTGGTAGACTTACAACATTTCAAAAAAAGAAGCAACAAAGAAAACTCGTTCGGATGTGCTAAATATATTTGAACGTGTTTAATATTTAAATTGAATGATCTGCTATGAATAGTGGACTGCTGCTGCGTTGTCAAAGCTAATGGCTATGAGTGACAGCTACGAAGAAACCCTTTTCCATGATTTTCATTTTTCTTTTGTGCAAGTAATATACATGAATTCAAATGGAAAAGCTGTAGGCTATATTGTTGCAGATAAAAAAGCGTAGTTGAGAAAGGTTTAATGGACACGTGCAATGGCACGCAATGTGCTACATGTAGTTACAAACATACATATTTAAGAACGTACAATACATATACGTATGTATTCTGCTGAACAATGCAGCTTAAGTAAAATCTTAAACGTAATAATGCTTAAGCGCCTTAGCAGTTAAAAGTTAAGCCAAGTATTGCATAAATATTTCATAAATAGAAAATTAAAATTTCAAGATATTTATAATAGCGTTTATTTGCATGTTCGTATATGTATGTTTACCCATAGCTTAGCAGTTCTTATAACTAATACATCAAAGCTATTAGATTGGAATGAAAAACATTGTATTGCAAAATTAAATATTATGGCATATTTCACACATATTTTTTAATAATAAATTTAACATAGCATTGCAAAGTACTTATTTGCCATAAAAAAATACAATTCAAAAATCAACAATCTAAAGGTGGGGAAATAAATTTTACGTTCATTTAAAGCATATGTAAGTGAAAGGCTTTCGCGCTCAGTAGCTTCTTCCATCGTGCATTAGTCTATCGCGTATTATTCCCCAGTTCTACTATATCGCCCACAAGTTTCGTCGGATGCACTACTTGTTTAACAGCACGTGTGGCAGCGCTAGTTACGGCCTTCAAGGCTGCAGGGGCTGGCGCATATGCCATCGAATTGCTGGGTACGTGAAAGAAGTATAACATAAAACCGGCCGCAAGAAGAAAGTGAGCGCCAAGTATGCCGATTATAAGAAATAAAGATAACTTCGAGTTACGAAGCGCAGGTGTAAGTACGATAATTAAAACTGAACCAGACAGTAATGCGGCGGTAATGACCAGCAGCCATTGTAGCAAGCTAATCTGTTGCGCGAAAAAATTCATACAATTACGTTTTAAATATGTAGTTATCTATAGCAAGTTTAACCCACCTGTATAACCCATAAGACGGAAACGGGTATGTAGATAAATAGCGAATAACCGTAGACGCACATTAGCGTTAATAGTGAGGGCGAGTAGTTGGCCTGATGGCGCAGAAATTAGAAAAATTTATAAAAATTTAACTTATACTTGTATTCAAAGAAACGTTTCTAATCGCATGGACTTACACTTTCAGTTTCCACATCATCAGTAACGGGTTTGAGGCTGTACTTAAAAACCGCCCACAACGCAATGGGAAAGAGATTGGCATAGATGAAAATGCAAGTGGCAGCATAGGAAACTAAATGAAAATTGTAGCGCCAATGGTAGTTATCATTGGCATGTTGCAGATAGCTAGCTATGTTGCCACTTATTGCAATTGAGAAAATCTACAGATACAATAATTCGATAAGACAATTACTATAAAAAGTCAAAAGTGAATCGCAAACAACTTACCAGCGTTACTGTGATCCAGAATGGTCCATACAAGTCTGGATTTTGCCCAATATTCGAACGTAAATAATTACCGCTAGCACGCTTTGGTATCATTGAATTAGCAATGCGTTCCAACACTACAAACGTGTCCACATTGAAGAACTGCTGATAGTATTCCAAAGTGAGAAATGATACTTTGTTGCTGGCGCTCGCATCAGCACCGCCATCAGCGCCGCCACCACCACCCCCACCAGCCGCACCCGTATTCATATTTCCACCGCTAACTGAACCACCACTACCGCCCAGTATGCCTGCGGAGTTGCTCATATCATAGATTAAATCATTGAGTGCATCAGTGCCACCGCGACTTGCGCTTGCCGCAGAGCCCGTCGAATGGGTGGGCGAATTCACATTTATTTGTGCTGGCGGACTACTCATGTTTGATGGACTATTATAGTCGCGAAATTGTAGTAGATCATCTGCGCCACTCGACTGCATTTTAAGTGGCTATAAATCAAGAAGATATTTGATAATTTGCAGAAATTTTCCGATACTTTTCACAACACGTAAAAGTCAAACAGTTAAATTGCTGTTTTTATGTTGTTGCTGGACTACGTTGTCAAATGACAAATCATCTGTTTTAGCGTTGCCAACTGCTGGTAAGGAATTGGTTGAAAACACAGGGCTGCATAACGGACAAAAAAATTGTTTAACGAAATGTGTGGAAAAATAAAGATGTTTTGAACAATTCCAAATATAAGATAATCTAAATAGGCTTAAGAATTGTTAAAATATGTAATGCTGTTCAAATTAATTGAATAAGTGAACTACATTAAAAAAGAGGTATCGATAAGTATCGATTAGGCGTTGGGCATCACTAGCAATCACCGTTGGCAACAACAGAAATCGGAAATGAAATTGCAGTAATCAAAGACCAAAGTGTTTTAAAATTAGTTTTGCTGGTAAATAAGCCATGGAATGGCACGAAAGCATTGTACAGGCTTACATAAGCATATACGATGCACCAAAGTAATGATAAGTTGTGAAGAAGGCCCTGCTTCAGGAAACCTGGAAAAACCCACCAGTAATTGAACAGTACAAGTTTATAGCTTTCATTTGCTTTTACTTTGCATGTTTTTTCCTGCTTCATAGTTTATTAAGGAATTATATGAAGTTATTTTCTAATACAATATACATTCATCCTTCTCTCGTTCTAGGTTTAAACATTAAATGAAATCCTTGTAGCGACTTCAGAACCATTTGCGCCTGCAGCATCAACTCTTCCTGTGGCTTATGCAGTTGTATCTCGAAATTTCGCAAAATCTGTACCGTTAATATTTTCATTATCAGCAATGCATACTTTCGTCCTATACAAACGTGTGGTCCTCCTGAGAATGGTATGTAAACATAAGGTGGCACATGTTCCTGTTGTGCACGCGCAAAACGCATGGGTCGAAACTCTTCCGGCGCATCAAAGTAGCGCTCATCATGAGCCAGTCCATATATATTAATCCAAAGTGTTACGCCAGCACAGTAGTGACGGCCACCGATCACAGTTTCCGTAGTGGTCTGACGGCCTGTAAGTGGCACAGTGGTGTAGTAACGCAGCACCTCTTTGAGAAAAAGATCCAAATACTCCAGACGATTGAATGATTCAACCGTTAAGTCGGCGTCTTCCAAAGAGTGTTCTCGTATTTCTGCTAGGAGTTTTCGTTGTTCCACCGGATATTTACCAAGACTGTAGAGCACAAAACACATTGCAGCTGCGGTCGTGTCGACACCCTGTTAAAAAAAAGTTTAACAATTTTGCGTATTTCTCTGCGCCAAATACTTACCGCAAACACAAACGTGTTCACTTCATCGCATATTTCCCCGCGCGTCAATTTTCGTCCCTCGATTTCAGTGGTTAGTAGCGTGTCCAGCAATGTGCGGCGCTGCTTACGTATGCCCTCCTCCTCTGGCTGTGCAACCAGTAGTGATTCAAGCTGCGTTGCTAGTTTCCCTTGTTGTTTTAGTGCTTCGATGCGTTCGTCTACCACCGAAGCCATCAGCTCGTGTATCACTGCAAGTGATGCGCTCAGTTCGCGATACATTTGCGTGCGTTGAAATATGAAGTCAAGCGCCAGCAGTGGATTCGTCATGCGTTTGAAGAGAAGTTCGCTTGTTCTATAAAAAGTTTCGAAGGCGGTTTAGAAAGTTCAATAAACAGCTAAGATTTTAAAATGCTATACCCACTTATGAAAGGCGTGCGTATAACGGTTGTATGGATCTTTAAGCGAGTTCAGTTGCTTGCCCATTGAGGTTTCTAGTTATGTTTATGCAGAGTTACTGAAAGGTTTTGCAAATTGGAATTTGAGTAACAAACCTATTATCGTATCCAAAATGCAGGCGAAAAGACTATCGCTGACTTCTATTGGCTGGCCATCAGTGGCATGTAATTTTCCCACCAATTCGTCTCCATGCAGCGCTATTGTAGGTGTGAAATTGCTTAGTATTTGTGGATGGAAGGCTGGGTTGAGAGCGCGGCGGTGAGTTTCCCAGTGTTTGCCTGAAAAGGAGAAAAAAAAACGTTTAACATGTGGGGCTTCAGCAGATCTTCAGCGTCATTTTTAATAAAATTTTCGCTTTTTTAGTTCTCTACATTGGCCTTAACTTTTAAACGATAATTTGAATTTCAAATTGCGACGTGCAGATTTCTTTCTTAATCTTAATATCTTACCATGACTTATCAGCAATCCATTGCCTATCAAAACGCTCAGTTGTTGGAATGTCGCTGGCCTGGTTAGCGTCGGGTCATTCAAAGCTTGACGCGTTTCTTCTGGACTATGCAAAAATACCCACAACTCAGGTCCGAGCCATAAACGATAGGTTTCTCCAAAACGAGCACGAAATTCGGCGACACTTTGAAATAGAGCTGGGGACAGGTAAATAAAGTATGAGTTAAAATAGCCATAATGAAATTAGTAGTTCTAATGTAACTTTGCACACTGTTATTCTTTTTCTACTTCTTATTTTGCTCTACACATTCCTCGATTTGGAACGAATTAAAGTTGAAAATTTATTTAAATAGGTTAAAGCTGCAATAAAAACTATATAGAAAAATACGTACAATTTAATATATTTTGTTATTAAGAAATAGTAAACTAAAATTGGGATCTTTTAAAACAATATCTCCGCAACTGTAAAGGCATGAATATAAATGCCAAGTCCGATTAATCCCATGGATATGAGTAAAAAATTTCAACTTTCCGTCGACATACAATGCATTTGGCAATATTCAGAAGTGGAATAAAATTAAAGGACTATTTATTTGTAAAAAAAACCAAGGAAACTTCAAAAAATTAAAGCTAAAACCTGGTTCGATCCCTCAATGAAAATAAGGCCATCTTCTTTGTTATTATCGCCGATTTGATGCATTTATGTATATCCGTAAGCATATAATTTTTGTTTATTTATCTAATAAGTACACTCACATTCTGGCTTCAATTTATTTAACATTTGCACATTGCCGATTAGTGGCAAGGCGCGTGGCCCAGGTATGCGACTGCCGACAGCATAAATTTTCCATTTAGCGTAAATAAAATAGCAAATAGCGCAGGTTAAAAATAAAATTAGCACCAACGACATGAATGTAATTTTTCAGTATACTAGGTCAGTGTGATACATATTTAAATTTATTGCATTATGTTTAATATTTTCCGTGCGACTTTTCTCTAATAAGAAATTTCATTTAGCTTACTAACGAGCTGTTAGGCGTAGCAAATTTTTATAAAGCAACTTAAACCCGTTTTTAATTTATCATTAACTGTATTTTTTAATGATTTTTGTTTATACTTCTCACGTCCAAATTTAACCGGTTTCTTTCCCAAACAAATATTTGCGTGTGCTCAATACGCTTAGTTCGGTGAGACTGATTGCTTGTAGATTATTATACCAGCGATTCAAACGAAAACATTTTGCATACAGCCAGTCGGCATCGACAAGTAACAAAGCTGTGATATTGATTAAGAATAATTAAAATCATTAGTACGTCACCCACATTTTAGAAGGGGGTGCACGCCAAGCTTCTCCTCAAATATGTGTGCCTCTATATGCTTTCTTACAATTCAGCCACACGCAAACAATAAATCAATTACGGCAAGATATTTAAATAAACAGCTTACCGCGCAAGCAGCAGCATAATCTGCTTTAAGGCCCTTGAACTTTACTGACTGCGTACTGCCTTAAAAACGATTACAATATAAAATATTAATGAACTGCTTAATCGATTGATATTTATTAATAAGCCGTAGAAGCTTAATCATTTGCATTGCCTATGGCTGATTAATCTAATCAGCATTAATATCATAAAAAAATAAAAGGTATAGAACTTAGAATGGCAGTTTTTCATACAGGAAAAAAATATTAGTAAATTTCTGTGCTACTGATGTTATATTTTCTTTAAATCATTTATTTTCTCATTTTTTCGATGTAATTCCATAAATTATTTTCATTTATATTTTATGTTTGGCTCTTCATTTCTGTTTTTTTTCTATAACATAACATATTTTAATTTACACATAACCATTTTTTAAATCTTATTTTTATACATATTTATTGTATTCTTTATATACATATGTAAAGCAAGTACATACAGGGTACTAACTAGAGCACATTTAAAGCGTACAAATAAATGCTACAGTTATCAGTTGTCACTTGTCATACGCCAGCTCTTGGTAACGGCTGGCCAACAAGTGTAATTTTTTGGAATTTCCTTTCACACACAACATTTCGATTTGAGAAACTTTCTGTATCAAAAGTTTTTGAGTTGCCAATTTTCAATTGTCATTAGGCAGCATGCGTGCGTCAAGTGTGCTAACGTCTGATGAGACGATTTGTTTCCGAAATTTTCAACTCCGTTCTAACTTGACAATATAGAGCTTTAAGCAATGTAAGTTGAAGTTGTCATCTGTCATGCGTCAGCTGTCGCCAGTCATGTGTCAGCTGTCAGCTCTAAGCTTTTATAGCTGCCAGTTGTCACTTAACAACCTTGAGCGTTTCACTGTTTAAATTTGAATTGTCATCTGTCATCTGTCATTTATCAACTTTCGGATTTTCTCATTTACTCTGCTTTTGAACAATAATTTCTTTTTTCACTTGTTTGCCAATTATTCATATCACTTTCAGAAAAAATACTCAAACTACATATTTAGCCCCCATTTTATGCTCTCAATTTGTCATTTTTCAAATATAACTGAACTTTTTTACTTTAGTTCCTCATTAATTTCTTTCACAATTCATTTTCTTTTAACTACATATTTGCTTTAATCATAAATTTGTTTTATTATCTCATTATTATTTATATGTACTCGTATTGTGTTTGTATATATATTTTTTAACTACTCTTTCAACTACTCTACTTCTTTGCTATGCAAATAATTGTGATTTTTTTTTGTCTCACTATCAATAAGTATAATTCTTACAACTGCTCGTTGGTTTACGTTCACAATAAATACTCTTTTTGATAATTCAAAGTTTTTTCTACTTCAATATTTCAACATTTTCTCACATACATCAATTAAGTTTTTTTTTTTAATATTCTTAATTTCTTGTTAATCAGCTTGATTTAAAAATATTTATTTCTCTGCAAACTAATTTGTTTTATATGTACTTTTACTTTAATAACTTTTTTCTACGTCCCTCTCTCTCTGTCTCTCTCGCACGCACTCTTTGTTTCTCTTATTCTCTGTAATTTTCTAAGCTCTACACTTGCAAAAATTTTTTATCCTAACTGCTTAACATCTTTTTCGTTTCACTTTCCTTCTTTTAGCTACAGTTTTAGTGCTCCCAAGTTCATTTATTTTTCTCTCCTTTCTTTTTCATACTTTTCTACTGAGCTTTTGGGCTTTTTACACATACATTTTTCACAGTGTATGTATGTTATATAATAGCGTAAACACGTTTTGGTGTAGAGTAAAAAACAACGAAAAGCAAAGCTGAAAATAAATGGCGACTAAAGATTTAAGTTTATAGGGAATAAAAAGCAAAAACATTAAAAAATTGTTGAGTCGGAAAATCCGAAAAAATACCCACAGGCTAAAGTTTCAACGCAGCGCATTACAGAGTAACCCCCAGTATTTTAATAGACAAATACAAATAAATTACGCGCTGTTTTCAACTGATTTTTAGAAAAATAACCACGAAAGACTTTAAAAAGCAGCAAAATAAACAAAACCAGAACAAAATTAAAAATATGTATTTGCATTTTATTTATATTTTTTTCACTTATTCATGCGCTTATTTACTTTAATATATAACTAAGTGTAAATATATAAATTTTTGTTTCGTTGAGAACTTTTGTTTGCTTTTCGCTTGCTCGCTATTCATTAAAAATTAACGCAAAGCGAGTGGCATACAAAAAAAAAATACACAAACAAAAATTATTATTTTCAATAAAATAAGAGGTTGCAGTTGCCCGCACTTAACATGTGTTTGTGTGTGTGTAATATTTTACAAAAATACAAAAATTCATAGCACATGCATACATACATATGTGTTAATTATTTAAAAAATATATAAGTATGTATGTACATATTTATGTGTAGTAAATATATTTGTAATTTTTATGTATATAAGTATGTGCATGTGTGTAGTTTATTTGTTAAGCATATATGTATTTAGTCTGAAGATTTATATGTACATATCAATAGTTACTTTGCTTACATCTGTGTTCTTCTGTACATTTACAAAGCTTTTTAGTTTCCTTATTTTTTTTTTAAATAATGGTTTACTGATCTTGCAAGATCAATTTTCGCTTTTAGGCAGCAAATTTTTGTAATTATGTATTTTTCATTTAGCCTAACAAACAAATAATTGTTTTTGAACTTTATTTTCAAAAAAAAAAAATTAAATGAAAAGGGAAAATAAAAAATAAAATTAGAAAAAAAATTAAAAAAATGCAAAAACATAAAAACTGAAAAAAATTAAAACAGCCAAAAATAAATAATATTTTATTAATTTTCAGATATTTCAAAATAAGAAATGTACGTATGTATGTATATTCAATAAAAAAATTAATTAAGAATTTTCATTTAAACGGCCTCAAGCTCAATAAATTGTTGAATATAATTGTTAAAGGCCATAAAATAACAAAAACAAATAACTTAAGGACGAGCACACCTAAAGTTACAAATTCTAAAAAAAAATAGAATTATTGACAAAAACCAACAAAACCAACAACCACATGATCAAGTAAATAGCAGCGGAATAGCTGCGCTTGATTGTAGTTGGCTTAACTAAATGGAAATGTGGAAAAGCAACAACAAGTTACATGGCGAACTTAGCGCAGTGGGTAGCACACTGGCTTTGTAATCTGGGAGGCGCAGGTTCAAATCCCAGAAAAAGGAGTCTGATGATGTGGTGATCTCCGAAATAGCAGCTATAATTCCTACCAAAATGTAAATTGTTGTTTTTTCCACAAGAATTTTCATTTAAAACGGCCTCAAGCTCAATAAATTGTTGAAAAAAATTAAATATTTGTTTAAAAAACTGAAACCTAAAATTGAAAACGAAAAAACCAAAT
>JAPVRG010140171.1:0-10112 GCA_029783565.1 Rhagoletis cerasi | reverse complement strand
AACATAAAATCAGCTGACTGTCTCAATTGGTTTTCACCACACATGTTTGGTGAAATTTTTGTGACTTTCTCTTACTGAATACCGGAATTGTCTCAAGTCACAAAAATAGTCACAAATTGAAAGTCTCAAATTTAGTGACTTGAGATGAGACTGGATTACTGAATTCCAGCATTAGAAAACAAATGAAAAAACCACTGATATTAATCCGGATAGGCCTTAGTTTTAGTCCATTCTTGTGCTTTTATATTCGTCTATTCAGTTTAAAAAATCGCTTGGCAGCTGGGTTTTTATTTTTGTACATATTTATTTTTTTTTTTTTGGTATTGTACGAGTACCTATAATCTAGTCAGTAAGTGTAGGAGAGTTTAAAACGATGCAGGCCAGATTCTAAATACTACGTACGGAATTCTAAATAGTAAGCAGTAATTGGTTGGGCAAAAAATCTAAATATCGTTACCTTAATATAGAAAGGCCCTAAGTCACAAAAGCCCTAACTCAAATACAGTTTAAAAGTTGCATAAAAAGTAGAGTTCTCCAGTTGCGAATTTCGTCAAAACTCTGATTTTTTAACACAATATTTAATCTAGTGTTGTAGTATTTGTTTTTCCTATACTATTAGATGGACTGTGAGTTATCTGACCGCTCTTGGATGAATTTGAATTCCAAATGAAAATGAGTTAGGGCCTTTCTATATTAAGGTAACGATATGTATGTATGTTAATAAAAATAGAAAAAAATCAACAAAATGTCATCAAAATTTAACCTTGCTTTTAGAATTTTTAGACAATTTTTGACTATGCAGTTTTAGAGTCAATTCAATTTTAGTATGATAAAGTGCAAATTTGAAGGGTCTACACGTTGTTGACGGTGGTGCGCATTCTCTTCCACAAAAAAAATAAATGCGAACATTCGTCATATGGAAGAAAATGCGTAACATTGTCAACAAAAAAACAAAGGGAAAACATTTTAGGGAGAAATATGCTGGCATTTAACCTGCTACTGCAAAACTTTTCAAGGAATGTTTTATAATGGTACCTGATGACAGCATACATGGAGCAAGAGTTAAATAAGGTATTAATCTTAAGCCCGATTTGCACACGTTCTTCTAAAGTGTATTAATTCATAATTTTTAATTTTTAATATTATGCGTAAGAAATGTTCACTAATTGGTTATTTATGTATGTACATTAAAAAAAAAAAAAACTGAAGTAAAATTTCGTTTCACATTGTTGAAAGAGCCGAAGTTGGGTATACCCTGCCTATATAATTAACATTCGGTAAGAAATAGCTTTTCGCGATATTTTGACAAACGAGGACCTTTCATTTCATTTTGTTTGTTTGTGTTTCCGACAGGTTAGGAATGTGATGTATTGTGGAACGATTTTCAGTCATCCCTTGTCAAATTTAGTTTGGAAACAACCCGGCTTCGGCGTTGTGCCACCTTCAGTGTTATTTTTCGTTCTTTGAGTTAATATTCTCTACAATAATGTTTACAATATATTCCACAATTTTCAGCTAATAGTGCACGTATTGCTGTATTTGGCTTTTTAGGTCTGTAAATTATTTTCAATGGTCTAGACTCTAAGGGCGGCTCCTCTAGCCTAATAGGGTGATCCATGCGGTAGCGAACTCGCAGTAACGACTTGCTGAGCATAATTTTATTCTCCATTACCGGAAGCGTAAAAGCTTCGCTCGCTAAGCAATAATACGTGCGGCCTTCCGACAAGTGTTTATTCTGTAGTTTTTAACGCTGCGCCCTGCCGTCTAATCGTCTTTTATGTAGGCAACAACGTTTACTTGTCCCAAAGTATTACGGCTCGGAATTGGGCGACGATAGCGATTGCACACAAGGAGAAGTGGAGCAACCTGACAAAGGTTATCTTTAATATTTTTAGGATTTTAGAATCGGTGTTATGACCTCAACCTGTTCAACTTGGCCTATTTCGTCAAGATTGTAAGAGAGGAGTGGTAACTTCTCTACCGAGGTTGAGGAAAGTTCTGAGAGAGTACCATTTACTTTGGAACGCAGATCAGTCATCAGATCATCAGGATATCAAAGAGACACCCTCTGTTGGATGATGCAGTTTCGAGATTTAGAAATTAAACAGTGGCGGACGTAGAACACCAACAAAGCGATACATTCTCAACTACTCTATCCTGACACTCTGACTTGATAATGACGTCAAATCGGTGTTTTTGTGAGCGCATTTTATGTATACCAAACAAAGCTGACCTTCGATGCAATATCATCCTAACCTAAAAAGATTTATGTAATGAATCCAAAAACTTTATAAATTTTGACTGTTTGAAAACATCAACTGACCGTCTCTGTGGATCAGCGAGTACACAGGCATGCATTCTAATATACATACAAACATATTCATGCACAACTGCAACGAACAATAAATTAAAATTATAGTATAAATTTGAAGCGCGCCTTAAGCAATCAACTCAATTAAACTGAATTGTTGCTGGTGGCGTTGGTATTATGAGGATGTTGCCGCTCCAGCTTGTATACAAATGTATATGTATTTTTATATACACATTTATACATAGATATGTATATATTTAGGTACATACATACATAAGTCGGAGGCAGTTGCTAATGCTTGCAGCTTTGATAACTCTTCATTTTATTTTTTTATAGTAATTGTTATAAGTACTATTTATAATATAACAAAGGCGGTTTAAGTGTTATTGACATTAAGCGGCATAGTAGCGTTTAGGCTCTTTCTATGTGCATTGCTTCAATTGTTGTTCTTGTTTTTGTCAATTGTTGCTATTGCACAATCCGCATTCACATCATACATTCGCAAACAAACACACAAACAACGGTAATTTAACGAACAGATGTGCTGAGGACAGCTGATGCTTCACTGAATGGACAAGCTGTCAAATATTTAATACGTACATATGTATTTACGTACATGCATAAATATGTATGAATGTATACATATAGTATATACAGTAGGTGCATATGTACATACATATGTATGTGAATATCTGTGTCCAAAATCAAGCACAAGACAATGGAATTCAATTTTATTGATCTTAATCGATTATAGCCACATTTTGTTTTTGTTATTTTTTTTGTACTAAACTTCGTGTAGATTTCTGTTTATTATGCTTTTATGCCTTTTTTGCACTCGCGTCCGATTTGAACGAGAGTTCACGTAATAAAACAATTACCTCTACAAGCAAAAAATTAATTTTCTATATTATTTTTAATTATTATTAAGTATTCGAAAAAAATGTATAAAATCACAAAAATATTTGTATCTTTCGCTGACAAAACTCGCTTGCAAAATCTCGAAGACAACTAAACATGCTAACTACTGCTCGAGTGCCGCAGACGCGCGCAAAGCAGCTGGTCAAATGAAAATGCTCATTTCCTCACTCAACGTATACATAATTCACTCGTTTCGAGAAACACTACAATACTCAAATGCGTTGGCGCTTTGCGGCTTCTAAAACAGCATTCAGCGTGGAAATTTGCGTGTTCCTTCTTTGCGCGTTCACTGAAATTGAGTGAAATTTTTATGCGGCCTTTCAGCAACCAGATTTTTTTAACAAACTGTTTTTGTTTTGCTTTTGCTTGTATTTGCAAGACGAAAGAAACTCATCTCCACTATTGACAACGCCACTCATTGACAGTTTTTCACTACCTGCTACTTTTGAAAATGCCTTGCCTCGCTTCTGATGCTGAAAATTGCTGAAAAAGCAAAACGAAATTTCCACATGTGCCACACGCTGTAGCCGATCTCACCTTGATCACTCTGAGCGACGCATAAATAAGAAAAACAGAAATCGAAAAGGAACGAACTAATAGAAAAACGAAAATGTATCTGTCTGCCAGATTTTCTACTTAACTAGGGGGCGATATACAGTGTGTAGGAAATGATCGAAGATAAGTTAGTACATACAATAATCATAATTTAATCCTTTACTCGCTGTGTAAAAGTTCAAAATTTGTTGAGATTTCATAGTTGAGTTGTATGAAGTCTATGAGAAAATTCCTTTACTATTTTCAATAAGAATATACCGCGCAGATGAACATGGCCTTACTAAACCCTCCTGAAATTCAAAAAACATGAAAACGGAATGGTTGAAGACATGAATCACCCACATCCAGTTGGTATTTTTTTTAATTTTCCAACAGAGTGACAACATTAGCAAGCGGCGATCTGTAGCTCAGTTGCTGACCCTCGAAACAAGGCCTAAAACAATAGCGTCACATATTGACTCGAATAATACTCGTTAGTCTATTGATGGCCTACATCCCCTCAGGGGGGTTCCTTGAGTTGCGGGATTGATCCTGTGGCAAATCAATGCCCGTAACTGAAGGGATCACGGGTTTGACAACCCCGAGGTACCCTAGTTAACGGTTGCCAGTCCGGAGTGGTGTCTACTCAACTGACAGAAGTTTCGGCTTCACAGTCTAACCAGAGTACTCAATCTGGTACCACGGAGGAACAGGGGCCCCCATAGCATCCTATATTTGCTATGGCCTGTTCCTTTGGGTACGGCTCTTCGGGGAGTATCGGTGTGGCTGTGGTTTCGAAACTCAAATGCGTGGAGTTTGCTTGTCGGCTCAATGTGGAGTTGCATTGCAACCGGGTGCCGGACCCAGAGTACGGCAGAGGCTTTAGGTCCGCCTCGTACCCAACCAAGGTGGTGAATTGTGAACACCCACACTACCGATTGGTACCGCTAACACGGGGCGGTGATCAACGCATTGAGTTGATTCGTGTGCTTTTGAGCACCGTGGGGTTAAACTTTTCATAAGCAGGTACTCATGTAAAAAATCAGACTTTAATGATGGCCTACATGTGATAAGGTCTCTTGTTTTTAAGCATCCCCCCTATTATGAATTCATACCATACACGATAAACGCTTGCGTTCTGTTATCCCATATTATGAATCGATGTCTGTCGTGTGAAATCCGATTAAACAACAGGTGCTTTGTATTAATTCGCAACAAGAATTAAACAAAAACCAAGTCATACACAATAGTGCATCTGGCGGGCGCATGGAAACGATGATATGAAAATTTATTTCAACGATACGCGTTATAAGCGTTTATCGTCTATCGTATAGAAATTCATAATAGGGGGATGGTCTCGTTGTGCCCCAAGTACATATAGCCCAGCGTTTTTTTTTTTTTTAAGTTTTATATCGGTTCCAACTACAGGAGTTTGCTTCCATTACGACCTCCTTTTTCGACGCAAATCTCTCACCGCGAAGTCAAGTTATTAGGTTTGCAAACCGGAAGTAGACGAAGGTGGTAAATTAAGAGTACGATGGGCGGAGAAGCAGCTTGTGTCCAATTTATGGATATTTGCCATAGCGACTACACAAATTTTCACCCGTCCGTCATTGTATGCGTAAAAGAGCAAGTTTTTCTTTTTAAATTCGGTTGCTATGAAACCAATATCTGAATGGTATTCACCGGTGATCGTTTTACCCTTTTGAAAGTAACCGACGTGAATCACTTTCCAAAAAACTGTCTCCTGCCCTTATTAGCCGACACATCCACTTTGGCCATTTTCAGCCCCGAAGTTGCCCATTGCTTTGACTGTTTCTGTGTAATGGATCCACGTTTCATCCCTGGTTATGAGACGGCGCAAAAAATCGTTCAGATGTCGGTTGAACATAGCCAGACATTTCTTTTAAGTGGTCACACGATTAAGTTACATCGAGTGGATAGCTCTTTTATGCCCAAACATTTATCTGATGTACCCGCTCAGTCAGTGGCGTAGCCAGAGAGGACGGGTGGGATATATCACCGCCCTGCTTCATCACTTTTGATTATGTATTTTGCTTAATAGTTTGCTCATTTATTCAAAGTATATTAAATAACACAATACCATTTTATCCTCCGATTTATCATTTTAACTGACTCCAAAATAAGGAGGTTATTAATTCGTCGGGATATATATTTATATTTTATGTATGTTACCTCATAACCTAGGACCACGTGAACCGTTTTCGATAATTCCTTTTTTATGGGAAAGGTGGTACCTCAAGAGTGGTCCCATACTAATTTGGTTTAGTTCCGATCATGGGATCATGAAGAAAACAACGATTCTCCTTATAAATATTTGAGATTATCGATTGCTGGATTACAAATTTGAATATTGAACCTGTACACACCAGGCCAACGTTTTTTAGACGATAAACCCGGTTTCGAACTATGTAACGCTGGTTCTGGTAGCAATAAAATATAAGTGTTTTCTATGTGTGCGTATCAGACCAAAGTCTTGATTCTTGATTGGCGCTGTAAACGTCTAAGCGAAGTAATACCTCAATTTTCTCTGTCTGAAATTGATGTGGTCAATTTTATTACCTTCTCTCGGTCTGAATATACTAGTGTGTGCACCCGGAAAGCACAAAAAGTTTTATTAGAGTTTTATAATTTTTTACTAGCGCAAAATTGAAGAACAAATACTCTGCCGCCTTACTCTGTAAAATAGTCTACAAAACTCACAAACAGGCAGGACTCAGTAGAATAAAATGTTCTATGGTTAGTTCATAAATAGAAGTCTACAACATGAGTTTATAAAACATTTAAAAGTTTTATAAAACTCTTTGTGTACAGCCTTCAGTTCTTCCAGATGCAGTTGTGTGGCACGCAACGAGAGGAACCCCTCAAGGGGGAATTCTCTCCCCCCCTACTCAGGAACCTTACAGTAAACCCAATTCTCCTGCGACTGCAGAATACCGGCTGTCACGGCATAGCTTATGCTGATGACATTGCACTAACAGCAACGGCCAAGCATCTCCAAATACTATGCGAAATATTGCAGAGTGCACTCTGTCTCGTAAATAGCTGGTCGAGGGAATATGGACTCAAGGTCAATTCCACTAAGATCGAAAGGGTACTATTCACGGGGAAATACAAGATACCATCTTTTCAGCCACCCTCTGTAAACAATGTAGGACTTACGCTCTCCAACGAGATTAAATACCTCGGTTTAATTATCGATAGAAAGTTGAACTGGAAGCGGAACCTTACGGAAGGATCCAGTAAAGCCATTACCGCCCCATACGCATGTAAAGCAGCGGTGGGAAGCGATGAGGTCTGGAACCACATATAATACACTGGATGTACACGGCGGTTATCCGACCCATCCTTTTCTATGGGTGGACGGCTGTAGAAAAGTCCACTTACAGAGGCACACTGGACAAAGTACAAATGGGCTGCAACCATGTTAATCACGGGGCCCCCCAGTAAGGCGCAGGAAACTATATTGAATCTTCTTCCTATCGACCTTTACGGTAGATATCAAGCCAGCTGCAATGCAACCAGACTGAATGCAGCTAAAACATGGAGGACCCTAGGTTTGGTCACTCAAAAATTCTAAGCTTCATTCCAGCAGCTCTACATAGGATAGATTACACCAGCCCATGCTTCTGCTTCGAAAATAGCTTTTCTACTAGAATAGGTTTTCTACTAGACAGAAGTGACTGGGTAAACCGCTTGGACTTAGATCCAGGGTCTACTGCTATCTTCACGGACGTGTCGAAGCTAGACACTAAAACTTGTGGCGAGATTCACTCCAAAGACCTCTCGCTAAACCTTAGCAGGCGTCTCTATCGTTAAATAGCCCCGCTGCTTCTTTACAATCCGTCACTATTTACTCTGACAGCCAAGCAGCGATTAACAAAGTAGTAACAATTCCTTGAAAGTGGTTGTCGAATGCAGAAGCACCTTAAACGCGCTTGCCGCGAAAGATACCATTAACGTGGTATGGGTACCCGGGCATTGTGGAATACTGGGAAACTGCGCGGCAGACGAGCTTGCGAGAGAGGGAACTGGCCTACGCTCAGTAAACTCTGCACACGATGAAATCTATTTTCACTGAACTGGCCAACGAACGATGGGCGAAAGAACCAACCCGTTCCGTCACTTAACAGATCTGGCCAAATTCAAATGAGGTAAGAACCAAAACTCTTATACAAATCGATCGCCCCATTATTAGCATAGTGGTCGGTATCATTACAGGACACTGTCTGATGGGGGCGCATGCTATGCGAATGGGTTACCCTGCTAAGGTGGAGAGTGTGGAGCACTATCTCTGCCGCTGCCCCACTCTGGCAATTTTAAAATGAATTTGAATGAAATGGGTCAAATGACCCCGTCCGTCTTTTAAGGTATGTCGATTTTCCATTCTTTCTAGTGTTAAGGGTACAAATTTGGAGCGCAACACTTTTGCAGTGTACAATTCGACAGCGGCAACGCTTCTTCGCGACCTACACAAGCATTAAAATATTTTTGTGTGCGTGCGTTCGGTTTTGCCTGGCACTGATTTAAAGTAACTGTCTTTTCAAACTGCCCTTGTTTCCCTGCTATTTTTTATTTTTATTAAAGAAATAAGAAGTGTCTCTGTATGCTCTTTTCAGTCAAACAAGATGGAAGAAAATTCCAGCTTCACTGCCAATCAAAGAGTTAAGCAAATAAGCTTTTATAAAATTACTTACATTTCTTATTTGCAAAGCTTATTTTTCATTAAGATACTTCACAATACACCGCTCTTTCGCTCACTTGCCAAGTCGCTCTTAGAACATAATTGTTGAGTAAAAATATTTGAATAAAAATTTACAAAACCAGCACACTGTGCACCGCATGCAAAGAGTTTTCGCAGCATATCTGATTCTAATCTGACGGTATGATGCTTCGGCGGATGAATGAGTCATTTGACTTTGACTAAATTTAGCAACCGAAAATAAATGAAAATGAAATGTGAACAAAAATAAAACAAATCTACGACGATGACAATTAATTCGACAAAAGCAAAAAATGATATGCGCTATGCAGCAAATATATGTACATCCAACAGCATTTCAAATCAATATATGTATTTCTAAAATCGATTAAGTAGGTCATTTGTCATGTACGAGCAGTGGAATTGGTTTCATTCACGTTTTTCACTGCAATTGTTGCGCGAATTCAGAGAAAAAACTAAAAGTTATAAAGGATACATTTCTCTTTAATGAATATTTCAAGCGACTTAGTAATTCAGAAAGCAGAAATTAATGCAATAAATCGTTATTTTATTTTATTTTTTTTAATTCCTTTTAATTTACTTTATGACTTTTTATTTTATTTTGTGTTTTATTTTACTTATGTATGTATTTAATAAAAATTATCTTGTATTATCTTCAGTGATAATTATTTAGTTTTGTTATTCTAAAATTTCTTATACATAAAGAAATTACGCTAGCAGATACATATGTATGTACATATGTATGAATGTGTTTGTGTACAAACACCAAAACATTGCGTATATCACTCAAATTGTTTGCGGGTAGACTTTTAAGAGAATTAGCAAGCGTCAAATGATCAATAAATATTTTACTTTGCTATTATGGTAGCACATTGCGTCATCTTAAATATAATCACTTCTACACCACAAATCGATATTTTCAAAATACATGCTAACCACTTCTAAGTCGAAATGTGTATTTAGCTTACTATATGTAAAAAAAAAAATCTTACCTCATTTGTAATTTCATTATTTCAGCCATTTAAACCATTCAACCAGCCTGAAGCACTTCGGACACTTTTCGTTTTATAAATTCTGAGTTGTACAAAGTAACAAAGTTCATGTGGAAGTGTAAGTTTACATATTAATAATCAGAATGACTCCTACCTTGGACCCATATTGGCGTGCACTTCTAAAAAGGGAAATACGCTCTTTTCTGACTCTTTCTTGAGCTCATAATGATGTTAAAACTCAGAATTCTGAGACTTTTCCGACTTTAAAATGTTTACAGGGAGTTTACTTGAATAAAATTAATCGTTAATGCCTGAATGTTCACGCGATTCATATAACAAAAACACGTAGATATGTATGTAAAAGAATACTCTGCATACTCGAAATGTGCAAAACTCCGCCTAAAAGTTAGCTTCGTTTATGGTTTACTGCGTTAGCGGAACAGTGGTGGCCAACGATATATGGTCACCAATAAAATTATAATATTGTTTTTAAAACTATGTTCATATTACAGCATAAATTACTTTGTTTCGGCCAAATTACTTTACATAACTCAAGTGAGTTCAAACTTGCTTTCATTATTTCTATATACATTTCATTAGCATGTGTACGTAT
>JAPVRG010140121.1:0-10237 GCA_029783565.1 Rhagoletis cerasi | reverse complement strand
TTTTCAGAGGAATTTCGCGTGCGCACGGATTGAACGACGAGTAATTTTAAGTAAAATAAAAATGGACTTGAGCGACCTCTAAATTTTATTTTATTTTTTTAATCAAGTTATGTACTTTAATTTTTTAGCAAAGGGAACACAAATTTGCGTGAGCACTGAATAATATTAGAAAAAAAAAGGATTTCCTGGACCACTCTCCCTGTTGGCTCATATCGTTTTGTATCAACGAATGATAAATTTATACTACTTCTGTGACTTAAAAAATTTAGGTAGCAAAAAATATATTTTCGTATAAATGGATTAACATCAGTATCCATTTTTGGAACCCACAAAAAAGTACAATACTGCCAAAAAAAAGTATAAATGCGAGCGTTAACCATACACCTAGCCGATATAATTGAGATATCCAATATGTTACTATGCCATTAATAGTAGCTTTTTGTCGTAAATTTGTTGTGAAAAGAAACAATTTGTAGCTTTTCGAACGAAAAATTACACTGAAGATGGCATAACGCCGAAACAGGGTTGTCTCCAAACCAAATTTGACAAGGGATGGCGGAAATTCGTTCCAAAGTACATACATACATCCACCCTGTCGGAAACTACCACAACCAAAAAGAATATGTTTATATATATCTCGATTATTTTAGGCTGTTACAAACAACCGCTATGCGAACAAATTTATAATATCCTTGTGCACAAGTGCGCTCGGGTATAATCATTAGTGTTACTAGCGACTTAAGTCGAAAAATATTAAATTTTTATCACTTTTAAAAATTACAAATTTTTAGTTGATTATTTTTGATTCAAAAAACTTTTTTCAGTGTTTTTTTTTAATTTGATGTAAAAGGTAAATCACCAAAGTAAATTGTGAACCTAAGATCATTAAAATCGTATGAGAAATGTAGATGTTATTGAGCACTGAGTAAAAATTGGGGTTTTTTATTTTTCAAACTTTTGGCCGAAAATAAGCTTTTCCACTTGAATGTTTCCGTTCATGTTGCATAGAGTCTTCTCGGATTTGCACGTTTTTACTCAGTGCTCCATAGCATCTACATTTCTTATCCGCATAAAAAGAGAGGTTAAAAGTTGTCCTTTATCCCGAAAGATAAAAAAAACTTGGTACCACAAAAATTATACACAAAAACAATTTTGTTCTTAATTAAAAGTGTGACGAATGCAACCTTAAATATTCTTCTCTTTTTTCATCACACCCATACCAAATTTTTTGAAAGTTGTCTTAACGTCAGTTTCCAATTCTATCAACGAAAACATAAAATACGTGCCCAGATTTGATTAAAGGTGCAAAATTTCAACATATTTACATTATTTCAACTATTCATATTTTCGAAAAATTTTACAGATAGATTGGGATCCTAAAAAGTTAGTAGTACAAAATTTAAAAGAATTTTATAAAAAAAAAAATTGGTATTTTTGAAAGCAATTTTTAAAGCGTCATGTTTGAGGAACCTAATTTTTTACATTTGGAGCTGAAGGGTCAAATATTTTTTTGGACCATTTAAATCGCAAATATCTCAAAAATAGAGCCATTTGAATAATTTGAAGTTCAGAATCTGATTCTATTGAAAAAATTATATAAAAACCAAAGGTCACTAGTTTGTGCTGCGTGCATTTGTTGGAGTTTTGTTAGGCTGTATAATCAATTGAAAATGTGTAATTTCAAAAATGATTGAAAGTTTCACTTTTTTCGACTTTGGTCGCTAGTAACACTAATAATTTTCGTTTAACAAGTTATATATTCTTGTATACTGCACATCAACACCTTTCGAACTGTCGTTTTAGGTGGGTTTAGGTCGATTTGTTCGGGGGTTTCATGAGATATTAACTAACAACTGCGAGAAGTACCAAAAAAAGACGTTTTTCGGAAGAATCCCGAAAACGCTTCTTTAAAAGAAGGGTGTGGCAACGCTGCGACCGCACAAAAAATTCAACTCTGCTCAATCTCTCTTCTGTTCCGCCTTCAAGGAGATAAAATAGGCGTGTTATTTTTACAATTAATTGATTTTGTAGACTTAAGTTAAAATACATCTTAGTTTCACTATATATAACTGGTGTTCCCAAATCTGAACACAACGACATAAGGCGGATTCCTCCCGATTGAAACATTGGTTCGAACATTTGAGAAACAAAGGCGAACTTCGCTGGCCGAGTCCAAGTGCCACTACTGAATGGCTTCTCGCTATAAAGCATCGAGCCCTGGTTCACCCGCTTGGAAGCGTATTTTTTTCCATAAACAATTTCGGGAAAATGAACCAGGACGAACGGACAACGCTCAGTTTAATATCGCAGTAATGTACATGGATGAGCGCCTGCACGAACAAACATTCGACATCGTACGAAATCCTCCATTGAAGTATAAGTACGCCACCCTTCGCACCGCAGTTTTAAGCAAATTTTCGGTCTCGCCAATCGCACGCCTAGAGCAACTCACTTCGGGGATACAACTTGGTGACAACAAACCTCGTCACATGTTGTCCCAGCTACAAAGAACCGGAGTCTCTACGGACAAAAAACTCACAAAAGATTTTTGGCTGCAAAAGCTAGCTGTCTCAGCACGCGCCGTAATCACTGGAATCGACAAAGGTAATCCGGAGATGAAACTGTAACAACTGGCGTCAATAGATGATGAAATCATCGACATTGTACGGGTTAATTCAGTGGAAGCCGTTAGCGCCGGCTCCTCCAAGCGGCTCCTCTAACAAAGCTTGATCCACGCGGATTCCAATGATTCCGTTGAAGGCAGAATAGAGCGTATTGAACGAGCACTCGCACGCATTGAGAAAAAGAACAATAAAAGCCATCAAGTCTCAAAGTCGCCAAAACAGTCCTCTACGTTTTTCTACAAACTCGAAACAAATATGTTGGATACCATAAGGGTAATGTTTTTGTGATCAGCGACACAAAGTTAGCCTAGAAAATAATTTTTTACAGGGGATCATTTTTCGTGTAAACTAATTCAATCATCGCAATTTTCTTCCCCGTGAAATGAATTTTTAAGATTGTTTGGGGAAAGATTTAACCCCTTAACCTGTTTGGACGAGAATATTCGCCAGATGAGGATGAAATTGTGAAAAAAATATATCATGATTTCTTGCAGAGATAAACTATCGGCTAACAGTTTTTGGCCGAAAAAACGTTAATAGCATTTTACAACTCCTTTTTCCCCGGATGTGTCCGCGTTTAACTTTTTGTTGCTCCCATGAGCAATTACTGATTCACCAAAACCGTTGAAGCGATTGAAAAAGCGACTTTTGAAAAGCGTTTTTAAAATAGAAAGAGACGTTGGAATATGTGTATTCTATACCATACCATAAAGTAAGTATATATTTATGTGTTTTTGCGTACTTCTGTTTAATATACACAGAAATTCACAAAAACTGCTGCGTGTAAGTAGAATGTAAATGCGTGTAAGTATAATATATACTTGCTTGCGATATAAAACATTGCATTACTTTTACTTTTCAACACACGTTAAGTGCCACAAAGCTGTGCCACATATTTTGTCTGATACTTATTCAGCAAGCTCGTGTAATCTGATGGACATCTACATATGAACATACAAATTTGTGCATTTGTGAGCGGTTTTACGAGAATTCTAAGCGCCTTTTATCTTTCTACTATGCAAATACTGAGCTGAGTACGTCTTCCATTTTCTTTCACGCAGACACTTCCATTCACAAATGGAGAGTAAACCTATAATGCTACACTTTACGGAGCGAGATTTCACTTTTACATTTTGCTTCTGCATACTTTTGTTAAGAAGTAAGTCAACAATGCAAATGACGCATTGCATTCAGCACTTTTTTTCAACGTAGTGGACTTTGTCGTTGTTGTCACAAACTACCCGTTCAAGATTCTCTATGAGGCTAGTACTTGAAATTACAGCTTTTAGTAAAAGATAAGTCACTAAAATATTCTAGTTAAATGTATTTTTGGCCACAAAAATAAATGCCGAATTATGGGGCAAAACTGTGTCGCTTTTCTCTCTTCGTATAAGATATGGAAGCAAAAGAAAAGTAGTCTATGGGAGGCCTCAAATGGAAAAAGTAGCGTGTGCCTCTTGGCCGACCGCACATTATTAACATTTAGTCGTAGCTCACTTTGTGGAATTCGAGCTGTACTAGCCAATTAACGCAACACCGCAGCCATTGAGCTTGCCTGCATGCATTCCATATAATAGGCCTCTTTCAACACACTACTAAAAGCAAATCCCGCTACAACTTCGCCATTTCACATTAAGGCGATCGCAGGCACTGCAGACACCCACTTAGCTCAAAAGCTTTGCACCATAAATCATAGCTGGCATTCATAAATAGAAACACTCCCGGTCTTTTGCGAAGCCAACATTCTTTGTGGCTAGGAAATTTCCGAAATTCGATGCATCGCTTTGCTTTCGCTGTGTTGCTCAAGCTGTGCGTTTGATTATTGCCAATAAATGTGGCATTAACTTAATCTAATTAGCTGTCACACTTTATTTGTTCGGCTTTGCGCGAAATACCCCACAGTCGGTTGGTCCCCATCGAGACTACCGCATACATATATATATATATATATCTCGCTATGTACAGTAGCTGAATAACTTGTATATTCTTACCAAATACCTACCACTTGAGCAGTAAAGCCGGCAACAAAGCAAAGACTTAATTCAATTCCGCAGGGAATGCTGTTGGCTGTTGAATATTGTCCAGACAATTTACAATTACATTTCGTTCGGTCTCTGTTTACTTTTTTATTTAGCGTTGCATATCTTATGGCGCGTATGCTATGAAATTTCATCTACTCGAATTAAAATGCTGCTGAAATGATTCATCTGTTCGATTTTTTCCAACCACCGTAGTTTGGCTTGCTCCCTTCCTTGCCAGCGCGGTGCAACAAATTCGAGTGCTAAGCAAAACACCCCTCAATACAATATTAACTACATCTGCAGTTCACGTGTTTTTCGCGCAAATACACGCACAAATATTGCGTTTATTCACACATATCGCAGCATCGTCATTTTTCATCAGTTTCTCACTCGAGTTTAGCGTTTGCTACTATGTTTACTCTGTCCTTTGCACCTTGCTACTACCTAGCCCCCCCTCGCGCTTCTACTGCGTCCACGTACTTTTACCCTTGGCTTCCTTGTATGTATTACATTGGCACTCCACGCCTTTCACCCCCTGTACTGTCTACGTGGTCTGGAATCAGCGTTTTTGCATTGTTAGCATTCGCACGTAAGACACCCAGGAGAATAGTAATTTCGTTTCTACTATTACTACTTCTAGTGCATTTTTCGATTCTTTGTTTTTTATTTTTTATTTGGTATAGCGCAACTAATAGATAGTGGATACATTGTAAGCACATTCGACATAGTTATTAAGGTGAGTTTCAGCAATCTTTTTGACACTTTTTCTTTGGGGGATGTCATCAGTTATCTGTTGGTGTCTGCGTTTTTCCATTGTCATAGCTTTTCTTTTGGTTGTTTGTTTTTTTCTTGGTTTAGATTCATTGAGCAAAATTGGCATTTTTATTTTGTTTTGGCATTCATTTTCGAACCATTTTTGTTTTTTGCAGAGAGACTTTAAAAATGCATAGTGTTGGGGAAATTTAAAAATGTTTTAATTTGAGTGCAGAACATCGCAGTCACTCGGATACATTTATAAATGCGTATACATAGAAAAATATAAAATTTACTGTGTCAGACCTTGATATTTTTTTCAGGCGGTGCTATGCATTGCAGTATATAAAAAAAATTTCGAACAAACTTTAAATGGAACAAAAGGCGTAGCACCGTCAGCAAAAATCATCTAAGAAATCAATGCGAGTTTCATTTAAGTCACCTCGAATTTGCACTTTATTATATATACTAAAATTTAGTAGGGAGTAACACTTCATATCAAAAATTTGTCTAGAAATTCAGATTAATAAATACAAATTTTGGCGAAGCTTTGTGGAATTTTTCTAATTTTCCGGGGACCGAAAATAAATGTTTTGATGTACATATGTATGTATTTCAAAAACTAAAATGTCAAGGCTTAAAACTTTTCGTAGAAGACAGGTGTTGATGTCCTTGTCATCATCATGATGCCCTCTACAAGGATTAAGGATCCTTTTTATTTTTCTAATTTTGAGAAAAGTACATTCAAAACTGTAAGAAACTGACTTTTATTGTTTCAGTCAGATGATAACAGTTAAATCAAGCCAAATATTTTTTTGTCAAAAATAAAAATCTGCCAAATAACAAGTAAACCGTTTTAATTCAAAAAATCGATTATGCAGTTTTATACAAATATTATCTAATATATAAAAATCTCGTGTCATTGTGTTAGTGTCCGAACTCCTCTGAAACGGCTCGACCGATCTTTATGAAATTTTTTGTGTAGGTATGAGAATCGGATGTAAAGTATATTTCATACACCTAGGTGCAGGGGGCGTGGCACCTTCCATACAAACCGAATTTTTCATATGGCATATCTCTGGAAGTGTCCATGGTGGAGTACTGGAACTTGGTATGGAGATATATGAAAACAATCGCATACTCATGGAGAAAAATTGTGGTTATTGGAAAAGGGGGCATGGCACCTCCAATACAAACCGAATTTTTCATACTGCATATCCCGGAAAATGTTCATGGAAGAGGACTCGAACCTGGTATGGAAATATAAGTTTCGGCGGTACAAGGTGGATTCTTTTTTTTTTTTTTTTGGATGCACCAGGTGGAACTAACAATACGATCAAATAATGGCATTGAATTTGCCGTTGCATCATCTGGTATTGCAGCAACTTTATTGGATGGAGGCAGACCAGCTCATTCAGCACTTAAGCTACCTCTGAATATTCAAAGTAACCCAGATGCAGTGTGAAAAAAAAAAACAGTCGTCAATGGCCACAGTGCTGAAACAATGCAAAATTATCATCTGGGATGAATACACTATGGCACACAAACATTCTTTTGAGGCGTTGAACAGAACACTCAAAGATATAAAAAATAACGAAAAACTAATCGGCGGCATTCTGTTACTCCTTTCAGATGATTTCAGAAAAACACTTCCCGTCATTCCACATTCAATGTACGCCGATGATATAAACGCTTGCTTAAAATCATCACCACTGTGGCGTAATGTTGAAAAAGTCCAGTTAAAAATAAACATGCGCGTTCAAATGCTAAAGATCCATCCGCTGACACATTATCGAAAGAATTGTTAGATGGAAAAGTTACTGTCCATGAAAGTACTGGCTGTATGAAATTGCCCCGATTTCTGCACAATCGTTGATTCACAAAATGCTCTCATTGCCCGATGTACGCACACAATACATAAATCAAGCGTGGCTGGCAGAAAGAGCCATTTTGGCAGCAAAAAATGTGGACGTCGACGATTTAAATTTCAAGATACAGCAGGCGTTGACAGGCGACTTGATATCATACATATCGATCGATACAGTTTGCGATGCCAACCAAGCAGTTAATTATCCAACAGTATTTTTGAACTCCCTGGATTTCCCAAGCATGCCACCACACTTTTTACGACTGAAAGTTAGACTCCAGTTATTTTACTTCAGAATTTGAACCCACCACGGCTGTGCACTAGCACGCGATTGGTCATTAAAAAATTGATGAAAAACATAATCGAAGCCACCATTATATCATTGAATATGTTAGTTACGTTAATGAAATGCATTGAATTGAGAAAATGAATGGTTGGTGTTTTTTATTTTTATCGGCGGTCATTGTCTACAGCACTCCATTCCTCTTTCTGCATTGATCCCATCCCCTCATATCCGTTTGATCTTCATCTAAGAATGAACCGTCCTCATATTCGGACTCGGGAAGACCATTTTCCCTTAGCGCAACGCAAAATACGGCCAAACCTTCACGTATTTGCTCGACATCCACGTGGAATCTATCCTTAACGACGAATAAGTTGTGTCCACTGTCGGCGCAACCGTCCCGTTATAGCCGCATCCATAATTCGGCCCGAAAAATTCCTAGAACAGAACTGCGACACAACAACAGCACACTTTCAGTTACAAATTTAATATTTCACTTACGATTTCTTTGAGATCTCTGCCTGATCTTTTATCGATCGTTAAAACATTCAAACACACCTACAATTCATTCGTTATTTTTTATTTAACAACCAAGATATTCACCAAAAATAATTTATAAGGCGGATCAGCTAGTTTTAGTATAATAGTGTGTAAATTTGAAGTGGCTAAGAATTTTCGTGGATTTCTGATCTTTTCTTTTGTCGACGACTCTGCACATTTTCTTCCATTTAAAGTATGGGCGATATCTGATTGTAGTCGTTTTTGATTAAAGTGTTAATTCAGAAACATCCTATGCCAAACAAACTACATATATATTTTTGAATTCTAGAAGTTAAGATCAATCGATTCATACCAAATTCTCTTAAATAGGATTTCTTCTGATCGTTATTTGACCAAACCTTTTATTTTTGATAAAAAATATGTGCCTTCGTTAACTGCTATCATCTGATTGAAATAAAAGTAAACATTTTATTTTAATTTTACACCAAAAAATTTTCTACTCGAAAAACTTTTTTTTCAGACTTTTATTATAAAAGTCATAACCTGTAATTTTCTCAAAAAATTTTTTTGTAATGTAGTCATATGGTTTTTGTTATAAAATTAGCCATTCTTTTTATTAAAGAATATTGAACAATAAAAAACCACAAACCTTTAAAGCCAAACCTGGGCTCGAATCGTGACAGGCGTGAGCGAGGTACTCGTTAGGTAAAAATGCATATTTTGGATTATAACAAACGTGAACGCACTGCTCGTTTCGTAATTCGGTATGATGACTGATCGTACTCGTTCGGTCGAACGACCATTCGATCACAAAGACCAATCGAATGCATGTGAAATACGAAAAATATTAGAAATATTTACGGCAATTTTGATAGGATTCAGCTTAATATACACTTCTAAACTGCTTTGTGTTCGTTTAAATTATTTTCAACAAATGAAACTACGATTTAATATATTAAAACGGCGCTTTCGGAACTTTTAGCAGAAATTGCAAGTGAAAAATATTAGTTCAAAGGTGTAAAAACTACTAGCGATTACTATGCAGTAGTGTTAGTTTTTAAAAACCGTACATATCATGGCTCGGAAAAATGTTTGTTAAAGAATTTTATGAAAGTGACATATTCAATTGCTGTCGATAGCCACCCAATTGAAGCACTAAAATATCATACTTACATTTAATTGAAAAATATACATTAAATAAGCAGGATATTAAAAAAAAATTGCACTTCGGTGTCTATTGTAACTGAAAAATTTAATTGATCACTTTTGTGACGTTTGCTTTCGTATGTCATAATCCTAATTCGTTCAGACAACTAACGAGTCACGTAATTTGTGTTCGTACGATTGCCTACTCGTTCGTGACTGTCACGATACGAACCTTGGTCGTACTCCTATTATTTTGTTGACCGCTGTGTATGTTTTGTTGCATCAAATTTCAAAATTTTGCAATCAAAAATTCAACCTTCACATATCATCATTGTTTGAAAAGTTGGAAAATATCGCGAAAGTTAAAACGATACAAAAAAACAAGCAACAAGGGTTCACATGGCGAACTTGAGATATGGTGATCTCCGAAATATCAACCTTAAGGGCAAACTACGTACCAAATTTCGTTTAAATATCTCACTTTTTGCTCGAATTATCGTGTACCAGAGAGTGGCTTTGGGTGTGATCGAACATGTTTGATCACCCTCGCTAAAAATTGAGCTCAATCGAACGCCACACTCGGCAGCTACGGGTTCGATCGAGATGCACACCCGAAGGCTGCTTTGAAACCGATCGAGCTGATTAATCAACCTCGCTAAAAATTGATCACAAGCGGGCGGCACACCCGGCAGCTACGGGTTCGATCGGGTTCAATATTAGGACACCCGCAGCACACCCGAAAATTTGTGCAACTAATTTACGTACACTCGAATAGGCTCGAGTTAAATCTACAGCAGCCATCCCTAAAATTGTAATATGTACCAACAAAGCATACGCAAGTGTTGTTGTTTGTGCTTGTGCATACACAAAGAAAACGATGAGAAGCGAAGTAGACAATATTGTTTGTTTATCTATTTTGTATACCCTGCAGGGAAAATCCGAACGGGTGAATCAAATTTGTAGTTCAGTACTAGATATTTATCGCCAAAAACTAACCAGTCCGATGGCGTATGTATATGTATTTATGCGTATTTATAACTTA
>JAPVRG010140072.1:0-11387 GCA_029783565.1 Rhagoletis cerasi | reverse complement strand
TCGAATTTCATAATCGAGGCATGGTTTCAGAATGTTAAATTAACAGTATTAATTCTTTTAGGTTTGCTGTTTAGATAATCCGAATGCAGAGAGTCCTCAAGCAGTTTCGGGTAAAATGCTGCCTCCGAAAGGGGTTTGTGGACTCACTTTTAATACGCGTATTTTTGGTGGCGTTGATACAGAACTTGGCGATTATCCATGGTCGGCATTGATAAAGTATCAAAGGCGTGAGTATATAAAATTTTTAGGTCAAAATGCACTTATTAATTAAAAGAATAGAGGTTTTGTGTTGAGTTTTTGCTCATGGGTGAAACACTCCCACATATCGCTAGCTTAGAGTGAAAAGTTGCTAAGTCCACTTTTTTTGAAAACTCATATTTCGATTTAGGAAGCAAGATAAATTAAAAATGCATCATTTTCTTGTTTTATTTCTTCCCGTTTACATTGAACGAAATCAAATTTGCTAGGTCCAAAAGACACAGAAGACTCGACAAGACCAAAATAAGACGAAATCTTTTAATTAACATTGCATCCTTCTCATTCGTATGGAGTTTCGCTTTGCTTTAAACACTTAAAATATTGTCTTCAAAGTTTTGCAAAATACTTGAAGAAATGGTTATAAGTGTTTTTCTCTCCTGTAAAATTTGTAAAAATGGACTTAACAACTTTTCACTCTAAGCTAGCGATATGCAAATATTTACATACATATATCAGTTAGATCATTCGTCTATAGGTTGGGGATAGGGCTGTTAGCTGGGTGGGTTTAAGGGGCTGGTGAAGAATTGGTTATTTAATTGCGCTTTTGCTGAATCCTTCGTATTCCGATTTTTCGTGAAATCTGCGAGTATGGTATGAATCCGAATAACTAAAACGTAGTAACAGAAATTTGGATACAGTAATTGATTTTTCGTAGATTTCGCGAAAATCGACTACGGCGAATTCAGCAATGGCCACCAGTCCCGAGCATCTTTCATAAGTTAGACATACAGTGAACGAAAAAAGTCTACGTACAGAGAATTTTTCACAATGTATGCAGTTTTTTATTTTAACTTCTTTTAGCTATTTTTTTTATAAAAATGTAGTTCACCATACTACAACAAAATACACACAAATAGAATCTCTAAACTTTTTGCAAAACTCAGGAAAATTGAATAGAAAAATTCCTTTGTGGAAGAACACCTAATTGGGGCCATCACTAAAACAGGTGTACTGATCATGGAAACACGGCGCGAGTCATTTAAAAAAAGAGAGCGCCGCTGAGTGGTCCGGGCGTTCCATCTACGGACGGACCGGGAGTGGAAGAAATGCGATTGCAGTATATGGAACAAATAATACAGCAAGCGAAAGAAACTATATCTACTGCAGATTGTGCTCGTGCTGTTCTGCACTCATCTATTTTGAACACGCTTATATTAGTTTCACTTGTATGTTTGTTTGCTTGCTTATTTGCTTTTTTGTTTGTAACTTTTACCTGTCCACATAAGTGGCACATCATCTGCTGCATACATTTAGGCGTGTATAGTTCTCCAAGCGGAGAAGCTGCTGCAAGCGTGTTTTTTAGTTTTTTTAAACTATATTATGCTTATTTCGCAGATGCTTTGGCATTGCGCGACATGTCTGTTGGCATGTAATAAACATACGAGTACTTCTACAAATGTACATACATACGTATATGTGTGAATAAAATCACGCTGCTACAAGTGTTACGTTATACAAATTTACGCCGCCTCCGACCGGCAAAAGGATTTCTTCAAGGCAGAAATACACGGATGTTTGCCATTGCAAAAGTTTACTTAGGTTACAATATTCTAAAAATATTTTTCTGAAATACATTTTTGCTTTTCTGAAAAAAATTTGAGCTTTTCTGAAATACTGTTGGAAAAGGTGTAGTGCCGTAGCAGCAGTTAAACTATGTAGTTTTGTTCTATAAAAAATTAGCCATCACCAGCCTGCAATCCAAATCTTGTAAATGTTTTTCCCCCAAGTCTTTGTAACTGATAGTCGTTAACAAATGCGTCTATAGGCTCAATACGGTTTTTTTTGCTTTGAGTCACAAAAGGTGTGGTGATCCACGAAAGTAAGGCCAGCACATTTATCAATAGAGTTGATTATGATGCATACAAATGTGTGTACGTAGATAGTCTGAATAAGCGATAGGATTGGTCGCCTCTGCATGCTATTTAATAGATTATTTTATTTAAATGAATGGCTAAATTTTTCAGTTTTTATAGTAGATCAATTGAACTCATAAAACATACCGACAATATTTTCAGCTTTCCACATTTTTTTTACTCGTACCTTCCCATAGCTTACAATGCCACAGCACTTAACTGCGCCGGCGTGCTCATCAACCGTCGATACGTGCTCAGCGCCGCACACTGTCTGAAAAACCCCAGCATACCAACTACATGGAAACTCGATAGTGTACGTCTCGGCGAATGGAACATCAGCTCCAATCCCGATTGCATTCAAACTGCCGACGGGCATAGTAGGTGTGCGGATCCATATGTAGAGGCGAAGATTGAACGCATCATCATACATGACAAGTACATACCACACTCACAATCCGAGTTCTATGACATTGCATTGATACGATTGGCAGAGAGTGTGAACTATTCGGACACGATACGTCCCATCTGCTTGCCAACCACAAACGAATTACGACAGATGACATTCGAAAATGAATACGCCGACGTAGCTGGTTGGGGTCGGACGGAAGTAAGCGCATACAGCACAGTGAAGAAGAAAATCTCGCTATTAATTTGGCATACAGATGCGTGTGAGGCGAAATTCCAAACCATTAATATTCCAGTTAATCGAACGCTGCAATTGTGCGCGGGTGGACAACCGCTGCAGGATACATGTCAAGGAGATTCTGGTGCGCCGCTGACAATGCGTGGTCGAGATATGGAGGCGCCATATTTTGTGGTCGGTATTGTGTCATTCGGTATGCAGCCATGCGGTTTGGAGTCTTGGCCAGGCATTTATACGCGCGTAACGCACTATATTGATTGGATAGTAAGAAATTTGGAGGATTGACAGGAGTGTGCTGTGTGCAAGTGAATTGTAACGTGTATGTGGATATGTATGTGCGTGTGTGTGTGTATGCAGTACGTCGAGTGTACTTGGCTGTAAATAGTAGTTTAAAACAGTATATTATTGTTTAACGAAAATATTGAATTTATTTCACGTTATTCATTGCTAAAGAAAATATATTATTTTTAAATTATGCATTTGTTTCAGTTAAAGTCGTAGAAATCGCTGGAGAATTTCAAACAGTTTTTTCAAATAATTAGTTTTTTTTATAACTAATTATGATTATTTTTACAAATAACGTAGTAAGTTTTCTCTAGTTAGTGTTATGACATACATATATTATTAAATATGCATTTTTATTGCGAAATACTTTTCCTTTTTCGTTTTTTGTATTAAATTAAATTGATTTATACTCGCATTATCTCATATATATGTTTGTGTATTACTTATTTTTCAACGAATTTTGCAGAAGGCAACTTTCTTTGGTATATTTTTCATTATAGATTCAATTGCTAAACGATTTTTAGCGTGCTTAAAAATTTTCTAAAAATCGAGGACATTTTTACCGGTTCGCACAAATTATATTTTAAACTGATTTCTAGTGCTGAAGGTAGAGAGCCTACATATCTATTATTAATCCTCGGTTAAAATCCAATAATAACTGACGCGTGCAAATGGTGTCATAGAAAATGTTTTTTCTGAGCAATTATTAATTCATTTACTTAAGAGCTTTAAATGAGGTCGAAGTATTTTATTTACTTCGCCCACAGAAAACGACGAGTGTTTTCATTTTAAATTTTTTTGGAAAATCAGACTGCATTTCGAAAAAGGTTATTTATGTTGTATGCAGTTACGCATACATGTGTGATATTAATATTCTAAATAATTAATTTATTAAAATTAAAATAAACAACAATGCTTAAATTGAGACGCACATAAAATTAATTAAGACGTACCAAATCTTTAAACCAACGATTCAGCAGGTATGAAAATTCGAAAGACGTTTAACAAATTACATTAGAGGTTTTCTAAAACAGTGCAATCCCATTTATGACTACAGCCCATTTTGTGTATTTTATTTTGAGTTACATCTCAACTGAAAGTTCGACTGCTAATTACTTTCCAAAATGTTATACCTCTTTTGCCGTAATTTTATGCCTTAGCTCGATAAATATTTTAATTTTTTAGTTCCTAATATTCTTTTTATTTTATTTCTACTCATGGATATAAATTGTTTTAGTATAGCTTTCCTCGAGATTCTAGTTTTTCATACAAAAACTTGTGAACAATATTATCGCATTCGCTTGTGATTCGAGTATTACTTCTTATAATTTAGACAAACTCACATTGAGTAATTACAAACATCCACATGCGTGAAGGTGTGAGTGTGTGAGAATCTGATTCAAATTAGTCATTTCATACTTTCCATAAAAAAATTAGTTTGTATATATGTATATATGTACGGATATGAATTGACAATGCCTAAACGCTAATGTAACAACAGCGCCTCTGCGCACTTCCTTACAATAGAATATTGCGAGTAAGCAGCAAGCATCATACGATGGCAAAACTTATGAAAATACAATTAAAGAATTTGATACAATTTTCCATTTTAGAAACGCGCATGCCACTCATAATTTGCGTTATTTTTCTATGCTACTCCATGTTCCACATGTTCTTTCCCCACTGAAAGTTTACATTCCGCATTCAATGCTAATAATTTCGATTTAAATGTGTCTAAGAGGCCTGCTAATGTTAAACAAAAGCCACGGCTAGCAGGTACAAGTGGAAAATCGGGTGGCGTGTGTGCAATGTTGACATTTTCAGGGAGTACTGAAAAATTTAATAAGGTAATATATGCATATAATTTGGCACATTTTTAATTTAACCGAACGACGAACGTTTGCTTACCGGCAGTCATATTCGATTGCTTAGGCTCATGCAACTCTTTTTGAGATGCACCTTTTGTAGTAGCCTCATCTTTTAGGTTATTCGCCGCTAATTTCGACAATTCCATCCAGCCTTTAATGCGCTCATGCATTTCAAAACCACGCTGTATCCAATGTTCACATACTTCACGTCGAAATAGTTCCGGCGGCTGTTGCAGAAGTTTCGTTGACGACTGTACCATTTTGATAATAACCATTTCGTTGTACATACGTGAGTTTTCGCTACCTTGTTGTGAGCCTACATTGAAAGAGAGAATATTTGCATATGTACATACGCAGCTCACACCTTGAACAAAAGATGCCCCTACCTTTTTGTTTCTCATAACCAGCCTCGTTGAAATATGGTTCTGGTACCAGTATTAAGCCCTGTATGGACACGATCACTTGTAGTAACGTGCTGTTGGGACCCCATACTTCTGAATCGCGTCCAGGCCATGTGCCCAGCAAGGATACACAAACTTTTCCGTCTTCGTATAGGTTAGGGTTTAAGCGATCTGGACAATAACTGATGTAATGGCACAATGGTGGACTCTTTGGATAATCGCGGCCAAGTTGAATATCGAAGAAGAATAAACCATCCTCGTAAGGAGTCTTTTCCGGTCCCTCTATCATGACGCTCAGCAGGTCCATTCGATCTTCAAAAACTCTATGAACGGAGTAAATCGAAGATATATTTAGAAACTTAATGTCAAATTACGCTATTTTAAAATCCGACTTACTTAACCCACACCCCAGAGGGCAGCGAATTCTTTAACATGCGATGTTCGCGTTGTACTGCCTTATAATATTGCTGAGTATTATTAGGGTGGAAAATTGTCAATTGAAATTTGTGTGCGGACGGTGCTTGAGGTAAAACTTGGAAACATTCTGACTTCACATTCATATCGGAAGTTAGTTCAACCGGTGAGCTAACGATAGAAACTTGCGATTCCGCCGCAGTATCTGTAGTTTCAATATTTGCATTACATTTTGACAAATCTAGTGGTTGTTGTTGACAGTCCTTGGCTAGATATGAATCTGGGTCGTTCCGGTTACGTAGATTCGACTGTCGTGGGAACGATAAATCTAACGGCTGCTCTTCCCGCTTATCTATACTTTCTTCTTCATTACTCTTCGTTGATTTTTCCTTACCCGATTCCATTGCTTCTACATTTGGCGATTGCTCTATGTCATCAAAAGTGAACACTATCTCTCGAATAAATTGTATGCATTTAACTAGCTGTTCTTTTAGCAACGTACATAGGCGCACACAGTCCATTTCAGGCGCAGCATCTTCATTAAATTCGATGCTGCTACAAGATATCGACTTCTGATCATCGTTAACTTTTATTATTGACCCATTCGCATCGGCATTTGTAAGATCCGAATAGCTGGCATAACTGGTTGAACTGCCATCACAATTCTCATTACGTGAATAATTACCAGAGTCATCCTTAATAAAATATCATTGCTTTATTAAGATGAAAAACCTCAAGTGCTAAGTATTAAAGTTCTTACCTGCGAGGTCGCTATTGTCGATTTAAGTTGACAAGTTTTTTCAAAGGCCTTTTCAATGTTCATCATTGCAGAGTTCAGCAGTTCATTATTATGGGCAAGTATGTTTTGTTGTTGCGCCAATGTATTGCCACCACGCGTCAGTACTGCTGTTGTTGTTGTTTTAGTATCCACTTTTACGCTATTATTAACAGTTTGCGTCACTTCGTCGGCACCAATGTGGACCACCGTTGTAGCTCCATTTGATGTTAACTGCTTTGCACCAGGTTTTTCGGGAGTACTGTGCGTGGCTGCTGCTAGTGTTACAGTAGCAATAGATGTAGCAGATTTTAACCTGAGCACAGGCATCAGCATAGAGTGACCGCCACTGGTTGATGAAGCAGTGCCTGTCCCATGAGCATTAACAGCTGACGAATGCGACTTGAAAGGCGTCGACGAGATGTTGAACAGAATTTTCGGTGCATATTCTTTGGATGTGTTGGCCATTGTTGCGCTGGTGTTGCCACTAATGCTTGTGCTGCCAGCGTTGTCCGATGCCTGATTTGCAAACGTCTTTTGAGCACTATCCAATGAAACAACTGCTTGATAATGAGATCGTTGATGCTGATGCACGTGCACATTAGCCACTGGATGGGCATTCGTTTGCATTTGTTTTACGTTAGGCGAGGTAGCTTGTACATAACTAAATAGGCGATTTTTTCGATCCTGTGCACGTTCTGCAAATGACTGATTTCCGCCTTTTTTCACGCGCTCTATTAGACCCTTTAGGATAAAAGCATATTATGAAATTTTTTGTAACTTTATTTTAGAAGTATGTATGTGAATTACCACGAAGTTATCTTCATGAAAAAAGGTGGTGTTCAGTAAGCGATCTAAGTAACGGCAACCTTTGTAAACGTTTAATAAATTACGCATCACCTAAATATACAAGCAAAATACGAGTACTTTCTTTTAAGTAAAAATCAAAATTATACTTTAAGTAATACCTCGGCATTCTGTAGATTTGGACTAATATTAAAAATTTCTTCTAGACGCTCAATAGCAACACGAGTGCGTTCAATGTTCGTTATAATTTGCGATTTGTCCAGCGCTATTATGGGTGTACTGCCACCCAATTCACTATTTTCCGACTCGGTTTCCCAAGAATCATCAGATTCATGTCCCCAGTCGGCGTGATCGTATTGACCAACTTCGAACAAATCTTGTGGCCAGCACATGCTTATATGCCCATCCACCCACCACACCTTTGCACGTCCATCAATGTAATTATCTATGATTTGGCCGGCGGTGCATGTTGCGTCTTCTCCAACAAAGTTTGCGACACGAATAACCATGGTGCCAGGGCGGTATTGAAAATCTGGATGATCTTTCAAATCGTAAACACTTACTTCGGATTCGCCATTGTAAGTGGGTCTAAAAAATGTTCGTATGAATACCGTAAGCTTAAATTGAATATATGTATAGGCTAATGTATTTACAAAACGTATGAATACCACGAACCTCGGCTCATCGGCTGATGTATACGTCGTAAACCATTTTACCAGCGCTGTGCGACCTAAGTGGTCAACCTTTTGTATAACACCATAATCACGATAAGTCATATCAACTTCCTCTTTCCCGGACACAACGAAATCACCAGGAAAGAATTCCTAAAAATAAATTTATATAAATATATAAGCATACAAAAATTTAAGGATTCACGTTCGCATACATGATTATCCAAATTATGTATGGGGTACAATTGAGTAGATGGTACACCGGCCTCTACGGTGCCATCTTGCCAAACAACAGTGGCAGTGCTATAAACCAGAAGTGCTTCAGTAATTAACTCATCGCCATCTTTTGGCTGGAATTCTGGAGTCAGCAAAGAGGCCGGATGTTTCGCGGGTGCTTTACTTTTCTTTTTTAAGAGGTGGCGTTTGCTATGTTTTGGACTGTTATGAGGTGAAGGGCTGGAACAAGTAGTGGTGCTGACGCCATCCTCATAGAAATCATCGTTGGAGTAATCTTCGTCACCATCATCCTCCTCATCTTCGTCATCTGTTACCCATTCTGGTTCGACAATGGACTTTGAAGTTTTTTTCATTTGTATATTTGTTGCACTGTTTTCAACTGAACTTTCATGTGCACTTGTTTTCTCTTTAATATTAGCGCTGCCAAGTTTATCTGTTTTCAAAGTAGACTTTTTCGGTTTTGTCGTTTTTGGATCAACATCAATTAAGCTAGATTTCTTTTTTGGCTTCTCGCTGTGGTGAGAGCTGTTATTGCTGGCAATATTTTGACTGCCCGAATTTACAATCGCACCCTGACATTCGTTCTTTTGACTTTGCGCTAGCGCTACTTTAAATTTACTGGCTGAAAGGGTAGAGAAGTTGGTCTAAAATAATAAGTGAGCGGATACCTACAAAACAAACCTTGTTCTTTTTCCCACTGAGACTTTTTTATATAGGTATCAAGATTGGAGAATCTTAAGTAGTTGCGGTCGCTTATTTGCAGCATACATGACTCGAAAAGATTTAAACGCTTTAAACGTTTCAAATCTTCGCCGCTAACACAGGGATTAGGTTGCTCCAAAAGGCTGGTGTCGATGTTGCTTTCCTCAGATAGAGCCTTACATTGCCAGTGAACCCAAACCGAATCCGTTTCAACAGATTCGATTGTATACTGCGCAAATATTGTGGTTTGATGCAAAATTTAATTAGAAAACGTGAATGTGTTAATAAAATTTAAATTTTTTAATTACCCGTCCTTTTAATGGTTTTCCTTTTTTGTTTTTGTGTATAGGTATATTAGGCGTTAGCAATTTCACACTATCTAAAGATGGTAAACGCCCTATTATAGCATTACCCGGGTAGAAAACATGCGGATTATAGATCCCGTGTGTGTTGCGCGAATTGTAGTCCGAAAAACCATAGAAGTCATGTGATGATATTTCAACGCGCGCGCCAGCGTTTGACCTTATACAATAAAATATATAAAAATTATTAAATGTAAAATTGAGGTGAAAGAATAGTTACTAACCTAAGCACAGCCTTTTCTTCCACATCTTTAGTGCTTCCAACCCAAGAATCTAGACATACCGCACTATCTCTTTGCCAATTATTTATCGGGCGCAGCCGTTCGGTCATAACATTTTTTATGACATACTTTGTACCCAGAACTTTCACATCAGCGTGCATACTAATATCACGACAGTATCCACGTTGTGTATCCTTGCCTGGCACTAAACGACGCACTACATCTCCAGGCATTAATGTGCGATCAGCCAGTGCAATCTTAGTTATATTAAAAAAAAAATTTTATTCCAGATTACATTTTTCAATGCTCGATTTTTTTGATTTGTGCTAAAGCAAAGTTATAGTAGGCAATCAAAGGTCATATAACGGTAAAAGGATGTTACAATAAACTCCAAACATATTATACACTCTTATGTGCATTTACTTTTAGTCGATATGTATGCATGTGTAAGTGCAATGCATTGAAAAATCAACCATTTACAAATAACGTTATTTTCTTTTTTATTTAAATCTTCAAGACGTACTACTAATTTTAATTTAATTCAACTTACCGCTCCTTCTGGCTGCACCTCTTCTTTACCTTCAGGATACCATGCTACACGCACTTCACCCTTCATTAACACATCATCAAAATCGTCATCCTCATCACCGGAATATGTTTCTGATGTTTCAATAATCAATCCAAATTTGACACGTCCTTTTTTATCAATACGAAATACTTCATCTTCAAAGAAATATTGGTTGTCCACAGGTAAGCTGTGGCCAACACCACGCCCTTGAAGAGGACCTTTCCGTTCGGCTGTAGTACGGTCACCGTGACTACCTATTTCCCCTTGTTCTATTGTCAAGGGAGTTGGCGAGGTTACAGCTAAAAACTCGGAACCTATTGGCTTGTCACTTTCTCTAACAGAGCTTCCAAATGATTTTATATCACAGTCACTTTTGTTTCCATTTATAGACTTGGAATTTGTCGCTGCTTCATCTGTGTCTTTAGTCTTCCCAACTGGTTGTTTCTGCTGCTTGTCGTTTCCCAATTGTTGCTCAATGTGGGTATCGTCTGCATTCATTGCCATTATGGAATACTTGTGTTTTTCGAGTTTCGATCCTAAACTTCAATGCACTTCTACACCCACTTCACTCTTTTGTCCGAAACTTATTTCACATGAGTGCCCCTCAATTGTGTGTTTACCGTTTTTTCACTGAATAGATTTTTTTAATTTTCCTATTTGCTAATTTGTTGTTTTTTCAATTTTTTTTGCCAAAATTAACGGAATTAATTTTTCTGCCTTCTGCCTTCAGATACGAATGTAAATTAAAAGCGAATGCAATTGGCGGCATAGGGTGTTACAAATGCCTCATTTTATCATATAGGCGGGAAGTAGGCGTGATTTCTTTAATTAGGCTGTTCATTTATTTTATATATTGATATAAGTTAATGTACTTCTACATTTTCAATTTTAAAATAAAGCAAAGAACAAACGCTTCAAAGTTTCAGTTTGTTTTCACAAGTCAGCTGTTAATTCTAACGAGTACGGTATATTTCGTAAGCGGTATATGTTTTGTAAGTTTTTCTTTTCTTCCAGATAAATTGACAGTCAGCTGTTAGGACAGTGTTGCCAGGTATACCAGAAGCCTATTATTTTTTTGCACGATGTGGAGAGCAATGGTGGTGCCGTCAGTTGTATCGCTACTTTGGGTTTTCCGATTTAGAAAATTCTCGAGTAAAAGTAAAGAGTCTTTCAGAACGTACACAAAAACTTTAGATGCACTGAAAATCTCTAATTTTTCACGAAAATTACCGATTTTTAACATTTCCTTTTTTATTCTCTTTATATTTTTACAATTGAACACAAAAATCCGCGTTTCTAATCGAAAAATTTAAAGTAAAAAA
>JAPVRG010139973.1:1790-11903 GCA_029783565.1 Rhagoletis cerasi | reverse complement strand
GGTCCAAGGTTATCCGGTAACATACAAAAAAATATATAAAAAATATTCCGACGAATTGATAAACTCCTATTTTTGAAGTCGGTTTAAAATGTGGAAGAGCTAAAAGTAAAAATTTAGCATGATTTTAAAGAAGAAAGTATTTATATATATGCCGTTCGGAGTCGGCGCTAAACTGTAGGTCCCGCCCCTTTGTGTTACAACATCAAGGCGCACGCCACAAATCGGAGGAGAAGATCGGCCAAACACTAACATATGAGATAAGATCTTTTAGGTCGCGGTGTCTCCTGTTCTGTTACACCCAGAAAATTAACTAACTAACTAACTAACATATGTGTAAGCGCCAATCTATTATTATTATTATTATTATTATTATTATTATTGTTATTATTTATATATATATGTACTCCTTGTAGCCTTTCCCAAAGTAGGTTTCGCGACACAATAAGTAATTTATCAAGAATTTGTTTCCCCTAATTAAATAAGTGTCCTTCTGGAAATACGGGCAACGACATTGGCTTAATTAAACAATTGAGAGAAACTCTGGAATGTCAAAGGTGTCAATGTGATACATAACCAAGGTTTTTAACGTAGGCTCATTTACATTATTTTAAGTCTGAACCCCTTGTCAAAATAATTATTAATTTTTTTTTATATAAAAATATGGTTTATTCTTTAACAAAAACCGTATAAATACAAGTTTAAAACTTTGTGCAATATTAAACAAAAAACTCAACAAACTTTCCTAAAGATTTCAAGATTTTAATTAGATTTCTTAGAAAGATTTTTAGTATGCAGTTTTGTAGCCCATTAAATTTTAGTACAATAAAGTAAAAGTTTGGAGTAACTAGAACTTAACGTTGATTTTTGATTATTTTTTTGTTGTTGAAGGTGTTGCTCATTTTCTTCCATATAAAGAAATCGTCCAACGTACTTTAGGGCCTTGCGGCGTCTATTACCTCTGCCACTAAATACTACATAGTAGTTGCCGCTAGCATATTCTGCTGAGTCTTTGAATGAGCTTCAAGTTGAAAGGCAAAAGTACACTTAGACTTGAACAAAAAACTTTTTTTTATGTTTCTCGGACTAGAAAACGAATCTTGGCTGTAGCAAGTGGAACTACGCTCCTCTAACCTCTAACCCAGCAACGGCGACCGCTAAAAAATTGTCATAGTTTCGATAAAAAAGATGTTAAACTGGTTCAAAGAACTTGCCAAGAACTATATGCACAACCTGCTTCCAAGCTTCAGGATTAGAAATTGTGATAGCCTTCATTCAAAAGTTTGGGTGATGCTGACAACAAAGATGAAAACAGTTTTTTTGCCATTATTGAGCTCAGATGCAAACGTGATTGAAAATGTGTGAAGATTTTCATCTAATTATAATAAAGCTAATAGTAGATTTAAAGTAAAAAAAATAATGGAAACTTGGTATCCTCACTTTGATATGGAGCCTGAGAAAATTAGTTTAAAGCAGGGACGGTAATAACTATAAGTAAAATAATTTAACTCAGCATTTTATCATTATTTTATGATTTTTATTTGTTTCGCTTAAGAAGTAATCATTATTATGGAGTTTTATTTTTTCGCTCAACGGAAATTACTATTATTTTATTTTTATTTTTTCGATCACAAATAATGATTATTTTAAGATTTTTATTTTATCGCAGAGATATAATAATTATTATTGAGTTTTATGATTATTTATAAAACTTAAAAGGCCATACACAGCCAACCAACTGAAATTTTGACCTGAAAATTTTAAGACTTTTTACTGTTATTATGATGTCGCTACCTCTGAAAAGGATGCATCGGAAATTCCGCTTTTATAGCTTTTCAGTTTTTTGGATAGTCATTATTCTTAAGTGAAAAAATAAAACTTAATAATAATTACTATCTTTTGAGCGAAATAATACAAATTATAAAATAATCATTACTTTTGATAGAAAAAATAAAAATCAAGCAATAATAAATTATTTTGAGCGAAAAAAATAGAACTCAAATAATAATAATAATTTATAATTTTTATTGGTTAGATACGAAAAATAAAAATCATTATTGAACGTATGAAAAGCAATATGTGAAGAGATCTCAAATTCGGTGTGCAAAGATCATAGAAACTTTCCCGAGAAATCAACGGAATCTAGATTATACTACTCCTCTATTCTGGCTGAACAAAAGAATTTCAGAGAGCAACTAATGGAAAAACGCTACATATGTATATGTTACAATAATTTCAGACTAAACTACAGGCCAGGTAGTGGGATTCATTCCACCGTGGGTGGCACACACATATGGCACAAAAGCTGGACACTGCCTTGAATTTCTTTTATCTTTTTCTTACTATTATTAAAAGATATGTATTTAGTGTATAAGTGACTACATACATATTCGGTCTTTAAATGAAAGTTGTTATATTTACTTACAGGATTGGAAGAGAAAGAGAATACTATGAGGATATAATGTCTAAAATTAACGGGTAAGTCTGGTTATGTTGTGAATAATTAATAAAAAAAAAATAAAATTTTCCATTTGCGTACAGTGTACTACTGCCAGGCGGTGCAACCTACTTCAATCAATCTCATGGCTATGCCGATGCCGGCCAACACATTTACAATATTGCCGTTGAAATGAATGACGCTGGCACCTACATGCCAATTTGGGGAACTTGCTTGGGTTATGAGCTTATGGTCTATTTAACAGCGAATCGTACAGATTTACGCACAGAGTGCTCTTCATCAGCGCAAGCATTGCCGCTGGAATTCGAAAAAGGCTCCAACAATAGCAGACTCTTTGGCAATGCCAGCGATGAAGTGTTGCACATACTGAGCACATACAATGTGACAGTAAATTTTCATATCTTCTGTTTTACGAAAGAGGTAAGTATATTGGGAATGCGTTAATTACCGTAACGAGTGACTAACAACAGTCGAAAGTTGGCTTCGGGCGATGCATAACTATCGACGGCAAATGACAAAATTAATAGCTATTACGAATAGTGCAATTAAAAGAGAGTATATAAGAGTATTTTCATAGCAGAGCTTCAATCCTAACGGTTTCTGTCATTATATGACATGTGCATGAATACATACGCATCCTTATGCGTTACGTATACGCATCGTGTACCCACATCAAATTCAAACGATTACGTACTATGAGGATGCTTGCAAGCTGTGACTCAAAGAATTGATCGAGAAAATTCACGGATTAGTTTTTACCAATTAAGAGTGTTGAAATTACAATTCAGCACAATTACCGCAAGAAAAATGAAATAAATTTGGTATTTCCTCTTTAGAAACAAATTACAGCTCGTTATAATACCGACCAGCCGAAGCAAATATTTTTTTTTATTTTAAAAATTATGCTGATCAAAACTGAAACCATGAAATCCTATACCACACTAGCTTATCGCTTAGAATGATGATGATGAAAAATATAAAATATAAGTTGATATTCTTTTCATCTCTTTCTAGAAATTTTTTTCGGAATTTGTGCACTAAATCTGATTTTCTTTATTACTTTTAGGTTCTTTTTGCATTAGAGAAATTGTATCTCGCTAATATACATGCATATGAACAGACATACACACATACAAGTGTCTATGAAGAACCTAAGATATTAAATATCAAGAAAAAAAAATAACAGTAAATTTTTTCTCTTTTTAACTTTATCTGTTTGGGGAAGAAACACGTGTCTGCAACAGTATCTGTACTAAATAATGCACACACGTATGCTGCAAAGTAGTTACCCTGTCGGAAAAAGTTTACTAGTAGATGGTGAATCAGCGCCTCATGCATAGCCATTTACTTACATCGTATAATTTTCATACATAAATATCTAAATTACAGTAAGCAGTGTTGGGACTTTGTTCCGATCGGAGTAGATTGGCTACGTTTTTTGAAAAAAACTTGAATTATACTCCGCTTGACTTAAAATGCGCTCAGCTTTTTTATAATTCACACTTTGAGTGTGTTATTTATTAAAAGAAGTTTACTTTTGAAAATGAGTCAACAAAAATTTCCATGCAAGGAGTTGATTTATCAATGTAATGTGCGTTGCGCTTTCTTAAATAATTATTTTTAAAAACGACTTTAAATATTTTTACAAAGCATTTGCTTGACCGATCCTTTGATCTCAGTCGATTCCTTTTCTATTTCTATACTACCAAATTCAATACGATATTTTCCAGATACTACATAATATAGACCAACTATGGAGTAGAATGAGCTTGCAATGCCAGCGGCGAATTTAGTGCTTTCTCAGAAATCATTTGAGCACAGTTGAAACTCGTTGCCGATTAATAAATGGAAGCCTTCGTGGGCCTAGCCACTCTGAAGTTAATGTGAGTTCCGTGGCTGCGCTAAAGCCAAATTTGTTTATTCCAGTCTTGAGCAAAACATATCCCGCACGAGATACTTTCTGAAGTTCTCTATAAAAAGTTTATATGGGTAATCGCCGTAGCCGAGTGGCTAGAGGATATTTTCATCCGGTAGGACCAAGGTTTCATCCCTGGTTAGGGCAACATAAAAAAAAATTGTTCGCGCCTCGGCAGGCAATGCCAAACCTCCGAGTGTACTTCCGCTACGAAAAAGCTTCTCATAATAAACATTTACGGTTCGTACTGTAGATCCCTCCATTTATGCAATAAAATCAAGTCTCTCTCCACAAATTGCTTGTGAAGCTAGTGGAAAAATATGTAAATGCTAATTATTTATTTTTTTATAAATATTTTATATGAAGCTCACATAGTAAAGAAGAAACCTTTTCCTTTATTTGGGAGACGCAAATTAAGGAAAAAATATTACCAAATAAGCATAGGAAGAAAAATGTTAGTCTGCTACGAAAATTTTAGTTTCGATTCATTTACTACTGATTTGAGTTTTAGTGGTCCGAGCAATGGTAGTGAGGCTGTAAATATTTAAGTGTCAATTTATCCTATGTATGGCATTCTTTTCTTTTATAAAAAAATAAAAAAATATTTTGCGCTTACAAATTTTTTAACCTGTTTGGTCGAGCTTCGAACTTAAAACAGATTTTATGTGAAGATTCTTTTGACATTGACTGTCGGTGCACAACCGTCATTAGATTAAACTTTTTCTTTTATTTTGATGTTGAGCTGACCAGTTAGCGAACATTAACCCCTAGGCGGAATAGCGCGCAATCATGGAGGAAAATATGGCACTTTACCAGTAACGTTTACTCTACATAGATTAAATCCACTAATCTTTTATAAGCTTCTCTCTGAACGCTTTTCATAAAGAAAAATTTTCACATATTTCCCAAAAGTTTTAGAGGTTTTATTTCTCCTAATTTAAATAAAAATGATGACACCACACAAATATAGATTTCCAGCTCACTAGTTAAATCGATTTCCTAGTGAAAAATAATCAATCCTGAAAAAATTAATTTTTTTTCTGAAAAAATTGAGTTATGGTAAGTTCTAAATCTCATTTTTGATAGTATAGAATTAATTAAAAAATATTTGCATTTCTAGTCGTAAGGGCAAGAACATGCATACATATATCCAAATAGCGCACTGATATTTTGGTCGGAGTATGGCCTAACAACGTTATAGTTTTCTTCAATCATTGCGCAGTTTCATTTGCCTATTCACTATTCTTTTATTTAGTAACCGATTTTCTTCGTTAGTAGCTTGATTTTTTCGTAAAAGACGTTTAACACGAATGAAAAAATGATGAAAAATCTGTAATTTTTGAAATTTTTCCCTTTTTTTCATCAAATTTCTCCACTAAATAAATAAAAATTTTTACGTAATACGGATTTTCTGAAAACAGTATCGTAATCTAGAGGTAAAAATTAAGTTTAGGTGTTTGGCCGTTTAGCTGTGATATTTTTGCCTCTCTACTTACCTTTTTGAATGAAAACATCACACTCCAAAATTAGTTATTTCTTAGTTCATACACAGAAATTTGCTTGACTGCTTCAGGTTTTTCCTATTGGGTAGCAGCAAACCTTTTAACTGTTCGTCGTGTACATACAATTTGCTTGCCTATTTTTAGGCACCACTTGCTATCATTTTCTCTAGATTAATGCAATTTTAAGTCGCTGTGAATATATACGTGCATACCAAGAAAAACAGTTATGTGATTTAAAATTTTTTTTTATTACATATTTTATTAATACTACCTATTGCCCATATTTCTGCATTTGCCGTTTTTTTATATCTCTTTTGGTTTAGAAGTGATCAGCTACGGGCTCGCAGTACTCTGTAGAAATACTCTAAAAAACAGCTATTCTGTTTTTTTAATTTATTTTTATTTTTAATATTTAGACATTTGCCATGTACGGCCTCAACAAGTACTGGGATGTGCTTAGCATCAATCACGATTGGTTTGGCGCAGAATTCATATCGACCGTCGAGCATATCAAGTATGTAACTACATAAATAAGTTTCACCGCTATTTATAAACTAACTAACGCTTGCACGCGATTCGCTACTAATCTTTCTTCGTTTGTTTTTTGCTTATTTTAGATATCCATTTTATGGCGTGCAATTTCATCCGGAAAAAATTCTCTACGAATTTATTCCCAATCGAAATATTACACACACTTCGCAAGCTGTGCTCGCGTCACAATATTTCGCAGACTTTTTTGTAAATGAAGTGCGTAAAAATCGACAGTATTTCGCCAATCGCACAGAGGAGATTGATGCGCTCATCTACAACTATCAGCCGGTGTACACGGGTGCTAAAGGTTCCGCTTTTGTTCAGCAATATTTGTTTGAGGCACGCAACGGCAGCACATCATCAATATCTCTAGCGGGTGCCACACAATTGCATTGCCTGTTGGCGTTGATTACGTTATGTATGGTAGCGGCGTGGAGGCGTGTATGACGTCGTAAAGGTGTAAGCGTTTTTAGGCTATTCGGTCATGTACATAGATTAGCGTTCGCGGTTTTATTTTAGTCATTAATGTTAATACTTGCTTTACGATTTTGTTGCCATAATTTCGATAATCACTCGCTGCAAATATTTATGTATGCACATATGTATGTAGTTCCTATACAAAACCATATTCAATGCAGCTTTTACAAATGCAAACAAAGAGATGGCAGTATAAAAGCATATTAAAGTAGAGGGACAACTTTAAATGTTACGATAATTTAATTTAAACTTAACTTATTTTGTCATACATACATATATAATGTCTGCGTAAGTGTAGCACTGCTACAATTTTTAATATAATAGAGGTTATCACTTAAACCGGAAATGCCTTGTAAAGCGAAAAAACTTTATTTAAGCATTACAAATATATAAACTCAGCAGTTATGCATTATATGTAATGAAAATTAAATATTTATATGCACGTCTTTGTAAAAAAGTATTTAAAAAAGCGGCATTTAAAATTACTGAGCTAAAAAAATTATGTACTTTATCATTTCGTAAGTGTAATAAAAAAAATGATTTTAGTAAAGTAAATGGAAATAACATTGTAAGTGATTTTGATTTGTTTGCTTCGCTGTTCTCGTTGCTATGCCGGTCGCTCCATTATACATATATGTACACTGCCGGAAGAAAGTATTGGCACAGCGAATATTTCACAATATATGCAACCATTTTTATTTTAATATTTTTCCGGTAATTTTTTATAAAAATATGGTTCATTCTGCAACAGAAACATAAAAATAAAATCTCTAAACTTTGTGCAAAACTCAGGAAAATTCAATAAATTTGCGTCCAAATTTGCAACTTTGCGTTGATATTTGGAATTTTTTTTTGCGGAAAAAAAAATTGTCGAAAATACTTTGTATGGAAGAAAATGCGTGAAAAAAATTGCCAAAAATCAACGCGATTTTCTAGCAGCTTGAAACTTGCACTTTGTTATATTAAAATTTAATGGGCCACAAAACTGTATACCTAGAATTCAAAACTAAAAAACAAACAAAAATTTTATTAAAAAAAATTAATATAATAAAAATTAATGTATGGAACATAATGAGAGCTAGTGAACTCTAAGCAAAATTCCAAATGATAGTCAGGGTCAAATCCGATTAGAAAGTTGCAAATTTGGACGCAAATTTATTGAATTTTCCTGAGTTTTGCACAAAGTTTAGAGATTTTATTTTTATGTTTTCTGTTGTAGAATGAACCATATTTTTATAAAAAATTACCGGAAAAATAGTAGAATAAAAATTGTTGCATATATTGTGAAAAATTCGCTGTGCCAATACTTTCTTCCGGCAGTGTATATATGTATGTATGTTTGTACGTGTGATAAGCCAGTTCACCAGGAAAAAGTTTCACCACTGAGTAAAGTAAGCGAATTAGTAACAGGTGGTGGGGCAAGAGACGAGGAAATTTCGTCATAAAAATGGAAAATGCTTGTTCTGCTTATTTGAGTCGGGTATGCACACAATTGATGAACTCGTATTCTAAACATGCGATTTGGTAAGATATGAACTTCGTAGGACATCGGCCGTATTAAAATGCAGCAAAGGGCTCATTTCCTAGTTATTACCTTTTGCTGCTGGGAGTCAAGGCGCGTTTGTGTGTTTATGTGAGATGTAGCCATTGAATCGATGCTATGGGCAAACATGCGATACGGGATTATACCGCGCGGTATCGAAGCGTCTTTCCAGACCAGACAGAGCAGATTACCCTTGTATTTTCGTACTTTCATACAGGCGTGATGTGAAATGTGTAACAAAAATTGTATACTAATTTTTTAAATACATTCGTCTGCTTTTAGGTAAAATTAAGTACAATTTGAAAACTTAATTTTCCATCTCTGCTACGGCCTCAAACCTAGTAAAAGCGTCGCTTATATGTACTTATTAGGGTATTCGATTATTCGACTTTAAAAAAAACCGGTTTTCGAATTATTCGAAAAATGGCAATTTGAAAAAACCCGGTTTTTAATTTTCAAAACAAGAAAAAACCGGGAAACCGGATTTTTTAAGTAATTGGCTACCTCATAACACCTTATATAAATAAAAATTTCTACGGTCAGCTAAAAAAGCGAAAGCAGCAAAAGTTAAACTGTTTAAAATTAATTTAATTTAAAAACAATTAATTAATTTAATTTAAAAACAATATCAATACAAAACAAATTCCATTGTTTTTTTAAGTTTAAAGCAAAAAAGTAAATGAGATTACATCAAAAAACTCAATATTTGTTCTAAGTAAGAAAAAAGTACATGTAACTAAGTACTGTTATTTCTATGAAAGTAATCTTTTAAAAATAAAATGCAGTTGAAATCTTTTGCAGTCAATCTATTTTTTTCTTTTGTTTTTTATAAAACTTGATATTGAAAATGCTCGTGCTTGTAGGACTTATTGTCAGTAAGGCGTTATATGATTTTCCAACATTTTCCATCCTCTTATGATATTTTTCTAAATATACAAAATATTCTAAAATGCCTCTGTTGCGTTTTTTCTGCAAATTATTTGGGTTTTGATTGTCTCTTTAATGGCCTTGTTCAATTCGTTTTGTAAACCTTTTTCTGAGGCCGAAAAACTTAGCATCTCACCGAAATCAGATAACCGGGAATACAATCCAAACGCGCATTTTTTGTTTCACTTTGGGAACCATATCGTAAAAGGGAATCACCGGTTGGAAATTTCCAAGTACTTAAGTACAAAATCCGTGTTTGAAGAACTTTAACTCGACGTTCCACTATTCGTTTTTATAAGCGTTCTAACAAAACTACAGACAGCGAGTTCTGGTATTTTGAAATAGAATATAATGGATGTAAAATGAGTTGACATGCTTTCATATTTCAACTATACCTCAAAAGCTATAACTTTAAAATCTAGGTAAAAAACCGGGTTTGGAAATAAAAAAAATCGGTCTATTCGATATTCGAAAAATCATGATTTAAAAAAAACCGCCCAACAATTTATGAAAAAAACCGAGCCAATCACCCTAGTACATATCTATGTGTGTAATATATGAAATATATATATCTCATTAATTTTTAAATAATTGCATTACTTTTTATAGATAAAATAAAGGAAAGTTGGAAAATATTAAGATCAAACAAAAGGAATATAGTTACAAAAAAAGTTTTATAAAAAGTGTATATTAAGGCATTTTGAATTTATAATGACGATATGCACTTGTGTATGTTACAAATGAGGCCGTGAGAGCAGAAGTG
>JAPVRG010139833.1:0-10469 GCA_029783565.1 Rhagoletis cerasi | reverse complement strand
ACAAGATAATGGTCCGAGTCGATGTTTGGCCCTCGGAGCGATCGCACGTCTAAAACACTGGAAGCATGCCTTCCGTCTATCACAACATGGTCGATTTGGTTTCCCGTTTTTCGATCTGGAGACAGCCATGTAGCTTGATGGATATTTTTATGCTGGAACCTAGTACTACACACTACCATATTTCGGGCCCCGGTGAAGTCGATCAGCCTCAGTCCGTTATCGGACGTTTCGTCGTGGAGGCTGAATTTTCCGACAGTGGCGCCAAAGATCCCTTCCATAGATAGAGTTATGTAAGCTAATTTTAGAAACTATTTGAAGACAACTTTTAAGCAATCATATGTGAAATTTGCTCTGGATTATGCGTGAATCTGAGCGGTACCAAAACTAAGTAGTTTTAGACTAATTCAAAGATATATTCTACTTCTGTAATGTGGATACTCGATATATGTATACACACACATACGAGTACATATGTATATACATAATGCCCCACACGCAAAATTTAAGTGCCTCCATAACAACGCAGCTGTCGTTGCTTTGATTTTAGTGCCTTTGAACTTTCTCTTATGTTTAGCTAAATTTTTTTTATTTTATAAATTTTATTCTATACCTTTATTTTAACAATTCCTACATACCTACATATCTATTTTTAACTCACTGTGCACCCGTATAAATGAATAACTCTATTTTACCCCACCTTTGGCCTGGACCCACATTTGCGGTATGTATTGCCTTAAAAAAAGTGAGCACAGCATCGACAGGATTTAACATAGGAACTCGAATTCTATTCATGCTTCGTAGCGTTTTCAAGTAGTGCATTTGAATACCAGCATACACGAGCCTCGTTTTGATTTGCAAATGCCGCTGGTTGGCGCTTTTTTACTTGCATTTTGAAGTTTACGAACGTAGATGTGCAGATATACATGCGTCTATGGGTAAGCACTAGGATTGTCAATCTCGGGATCCGGAAAATCCCGAGATTAATCGCCAATAATTCCGGGATTTTCGGGATTTTTAATTTTTAACGAAGCATATGAATTATTTATGATACATATTTTAATATTTTTCTTTGTTAATTGTGGTACTAAAAGCAACCTGAGTTTTGTTAGCAACTAACTACAAATTGTATTAGTTAAATATACATATCCAAAAACTTTTTAGCAAATATGGATATATTTGAACGTTTTTGGTTTTCTTTTTAATTTAAAACCCGGTTTTGGTTATATGTATTTTGTTTATTTAATGTTTAATATTTTTTTATAAAAGTCCAATAAATTACATAACATTCATCAAACAAGTACACATTTCAAAATGTGTACAAAAATTCTTAAAGTTCAACAAATTTAAAAAAAAAATTTAGGTATGCAGTTTTATAGCCCATTAATTTTTAGTACAATAAAGTGCAAGTTTGAAGTGGTTAGAAAACACCGTCGATTTTTGGAATTTTTTTTTGTCGTTGGTGTTACGAATTTCGCTCAACAAAAAGTACGTTCGACAATTTTTTTTTATATGGAGAAAATGAGCAATGCCTTAAAAAAAAATTTCCAAAAATCTAAGGTAGGTCCTAGTCACCTCAAAGTAACTTGCAATTTATTTTGCTAAAACTTAATAGGCTATAAAACTTTTTGTAAAAATTTTGATTAAAATGTTTGATATTTTAATGAAAATTTGCTGATTACTCTGTTTTCTCAAAAGTGTGAAATTTTGATTTAAATGATTTTTGTTGTAGAGTAAGCTATATTTAAAAAAAAAATTTAAGAAAAAATTACCATGAGAACATTTTGAATATTGCAAAAAAATCAATGCAAAATACTTTTGTGAGTGACCGTATATGCATTTGTACTTGTAGTAAAAAACTATGTTACAAATTACTGAGAATAAATACATACATATATGTTTGTCAAATTTTATGTTTGTTTTTGGTTACATGTATTTGCTTTATTTAATCTTTAATAATTTTTTTTATAAAATTCTAACAAATCATCAAATAAGTCCACAATTCATATGTGTACAAAAAGTTTAAAAATTCAAAAATTTTAGCAATTTCGCAATTTCCAAAAAATTAGGTATGCAGTTTTATAGTACATTAAATTTTAGTAAAATAAACTGCAAGTTTAAAGTGGTTAGAAAACACCGTTGGTTTTTGTCATTTTTTTGTGGATGGTGTTACGAATTTTGTTCCACAAAAAGTATGTTCGACAATTTTTTTATACGGAGAAAATGAGCAACGCCATCAGCAAAAAAATTCCCAAAAATCAACGGTAACTCCTAACCACCTCAAAGTAACTTGCACTTTGTTGTACTAAAATTGAATGAGCTATAAATATTTTTTTGTAAAAATTCTGATTAAAGAGTTTGATATTTAGATGAAAAATTGCAAAACTTTATTCAATTTTCTCTAAAGTGTGACATTTTGATTCAAATGATTTTTCTTGTAGAGTAAGCTATATTTAAAAAAAAATCAAGAAAAAAATTACAATGAAAAGCATTGTGAATATTGCAGAAAAAATCTATGCAAAATACTTTTGTGAGTGACCGTATATGCATTTGTACTTGTAGTAAAAAACTATGTTACAAATTACTGAGGATAAATACATACATATAAGTTTGTCAAATTTAATGTTTGTTTTTGTTGATTAAAAGGACCTTAGTAAATATATGAATTACTACAAATTGTACTTCTTTGTTATATCCATCTGATTTATAATAATAGAATAGGATGATTACATATGTGTTGCACTTTTTGGCAAAAAAATAAAATTACAAAGTCAAAACTGCCTTAATTTCGGGACGATCCCGAGGTTGTATTTTCAGATCCCAAAAATTCCGGGATCGACAAAACTCCTAGTAAGCACAAAGCTGAAGCTCATACTAATCTTCTATGGTAGTGATTCAATAGGGTGCAGTCGTTGCCATTATAATAATGGCACATGTAATTAACAACGAGCGTTAGGATTAACCAGTTTTTTAACTGATGTAAATCCATATCATTCCTATAGCTGTCAAATATCTGTTTATGCTGCCAGCACAGTTGATATGTTGACCCCCTTTTGCCCGATTCCTAACGATCCTTAACGCGCAAGCATACCAGCACAAAATCTATTCCATACCCTAAAGTCGAGTAGCATATCAGATCGAAGGTGTCATTATCAAAATCACTTTCTAGGCCAACAAAAATGCCCCAAGTGAATTTCGTCTTAGTGATGGCTTTGCTTATCCTACAAGCCAGATTTTACATAGCCGTCTCACAGGATTTGTTCACATGATTATCATGTTGATGCAGAGGCAGAGGAAGTGATGAAAGCGTTTCCCTATGAATGCGGTACTCAAACATTCTTTACAGACACAATGATAATATGCCAGAAATTTACCAAGCTTAGATATAAAGGCGGCATCAATAGTTTCCATAGTTGTGGTACGCAACATCGTCAAAACGGTTCAGCGAATTCATAGTGGTACAATAGTTAGGATGCCATTCAGACCGGGCAATTTAAATCTCTCGAAAGATTCAATTCTCACATGACTGAGGCTAAAAATCTTAGCAGGAAAGAGAGCAACCTTCTAATGCCGAATTCGATTTCGAAATCGTGTTTTTGTAAAATAGTAAATTTTATTGCGGATACCAGTAGAATACCCATCCAGTAAAAAATAAGAATGAGGAAAACATGCATTTCAAGTGACAGCTTTCGCACTTCACCACGAATTAGCAAGAATGATAATTTGTATCAAGAATACGGGCGGCCATGTCGAGAACGAATTATAATGAATAAAAAAATTAAATTGTTAATTTTTTTGTTTTCTTGCAATTTTTTCCCTATGAAATTTCACCCTCCACTAGTTGAGCCTGCAACCCGCCTACGAGTTACCTTTTAATTTAAGTAATATACCTTTTTGTATAGCTAAAAAGACATACTGAGTTTCTGAGGTCCTTCCATGTAAATCCTTATATCTCGCTACAGAATGTTATGTAAAATAAATATATGGGAAAAGATCGCCCTTTAAAATGAGCCTGGTTTTAAGTATAATACCGTCATCAGTGACTTGTTTGCGGCGAGGCTTATGATGTGAATCTATCCATAAAATCTTCATTATTAATTGCGATCGGAAGTGGTGTCGCTTCTGTCCAAAGTTCCTTCGAAAGTTTCAGCAGAGGATTTAGCTGGTAGATACTGGCCTACTTCAAAAAAAAATTGTATAGACTAAAGTTTCGAGCCTGATTTTGTTGAGCATTCCTGTTGTTACGCCTGTTGTTCGACCAAGCAGGCGCTTTACACCTAAAAGCTCCGGAAAGGTAGGCAAATATATCTGCTATGGGAAGCTCACACTGACTTAGCTCAATGTGAGTTCTTTATGGTAAGAAGAAAAGGATTGGCACTGACTACCAACTTACGATGAGCTCTTGCGTTTTCCTCAGTTAATCCATCCCGTGAAGCTTCGTTTACTTTGCTTTACGTAACATAAGTTTCGAATTTTTCCAGTAACTCTGTTATAAATCTTTGTGCGAAAAACCTTAACCCGTAAGGCTAACCTCTCACCAAACGTGGAAAGTCGTGTGAATTTCGGAAATAAAACCTACAAAGCTGCACTCCTACGAATACCAAACATTATTTAAATCAATATTTTACTAAGTACAACCGCCTTTCTTGCTTATTTTTCACCCTTCGCTGACTAAGAATATATTAATTTCTGTAGCAACAAAAAAAAAACAGACGCAATTTGAACGAAATTCAATGCTTCGTTTGTTTGCTCAAATTTCGGCTGGGAAAATTTTTATTAGGGTTTGAGTTCAAACACCCTCTTTGAGAGTGAACGTCAAAGTAGAAACTGGTGGAGCGCAGCAAGCAAAGGCAAAAGCTTTACAAGCGATAACAATAACAAATGCATTGAATTGCTGCAGCGCAGACTACATACATACGTAAATGAAATGGGGAAATTTTTCAAAAAACCAGCTGTGTGTGAAGAGCTTCAGGCGCATATTTATTCGTTACACACAAGTATGCTTATAAACATACATTTTCGCCTACATAAATACTTATATGTATATGTGTAAAGTGTCAGTGTATTTCTGTGCATGCGTTTATTTGTGCATATTTGTCGAATTTCAACCCTCTCAATTTCCCAATGAAGTCTCCACTTCAACACTGGACGCTTGGCTGGCGCTCTAACGATTGATTCTTGTTATTCTTGCAATCGCATGTCCATTTTCCTAGCATATTCTTCTACACATTTGCTTGCTTCGGTCTTCGCTTGGTTATTTGTATGGTGGTTTCCGTTTCCGTGTTTGTCATTGCGTGACTGTCGCTGGTCTCCATGTGCAGTGTATATGAATGTACGATAATAGATACATATATTTGTATATATTCAATTATATACGAGTATATGTTCTACCGGCTGTTGTATCCGTCTGTTTTATTTGTCTGCCTTTATGCCTGCGGGGGTAGCCCGTCTCTTTGGTGGGACGTCTGACATCGATTTTGTGTCGCCGAAAGGTGAAAGTTTTTCATGAAAGGCTGGCTGTTGGCTACCTTCTTCAATATTATTTATATTTGTATTGCATTTAATGTACATAAAATATGTATGTGTATCACCCAGCTAGTTAGTCTGACGTTATAGTTTCCTGTCAAAAAGCATTTTAAAAGGAATTTGCTTGCCCTGTGGGATTTCAATGACCAATGCCACTTATTTATGTGTTTTGTGTGTTTGCTGTTTTCGGAGAAATTGTATGCATAATTTGTAAACTTCGGTGAGACAGCGCAATAAAAATCTATGGCGTGTGACTAATATCCTTCACAGGACATTAACTGAAAATGAATTTATGGAATATGTGACATATTTAAATGCACTTAATGCTAACCGAACTTTATAGCTTTGGTAGTGTTTAACTACGTATTTAAGTAGGCATATACAAATATAATTTTTCAAAGAAAAATAGTTTTTCTACTATTGAGTTTCGAATGGGTGTGGATTATTCTACTTAAATTTATCTTATCTTTAGGAGCAAATGGAAAATTCACATATTTTCGAAACATTGGTATGGAAGTATTAAATTTCAGCTCAGATATCCTAACTGTGGTTGCCAAAGAAGCAGACGTCGCCTCCTGTTAAATGGCCAATTCCAATGAGGTGCCTCTCAGACAACTAGTGATATTAACGGAAGGAGTACTTACATAGAAGAGGCCTTGAAATGATTGCAGGTGCAGGCGGACAGTACAAAGTATTAAGGTGAGACCATTCATATCCAAGATTAGATGGTGCTAGAGCAACCGTCCTTCGATGATTATATTTCCCGAAGTTCTGACATAAGCTCACTCTTCTAGTTACTAGGGTGTTCGATTATTCGCCTTTATTCCAAAATCGGGTTTCGAGTTATTCGAAAAGTTTAAATTTGAAAAAAAACCGGTTCTCGATTTTGAAATTAAGAAATAACCGAATAAACCGGTTTTATTTTACATAGTTTTCATATAGTGAAAATGCTTATGTTGGTATGAAGTCATGACCAAAAATTACAATAAAACTATTAACAGTAAAGAAAGCTTTTATTTGGAAAATACTAAAACAAAATAGTTTCAAATCAAAAGTAAAACAAAAAAATCAGTGAAAAATTCACGTTTGGTCTTACTTTACCAATTTTTTATTCCTTTATTAAGTAGTGCTCTTTCCGCCGTAGCCGAGTGCTTAGAGGTGCCTACTGCCCCTCGGGAGGTCCATGATTAAATTTCTGGTCCCAGCAACATCAAAAAAAGTGTTTTAAATAGCGGTCGTCCCTCGGCAGACAATGGCAACCCTCCGAGTGTACTTCTGCCTTCTTTGGAGGTGGAGTAAAAATATAGATCTCTCCGTTTGCTGTCACAACATCAAGAAGCAGAACACGAATTGGAGGAGAAGCTATGCCAAACATGTAGAAGCGAACGCTTAAGCGCCAAACATTTATTTATTGTTATCAAATATTTATTACTTTTCATCCCAAAATAAGCTGGGATATCATTTTAAAACTAATTAACTTCGAAAAACTCAAAACTTTTATTGAGAGGTCAAGATTTTTATGAAATGAAAAAACTGTTTTGATCGGTAAAAAAAATCCGGTTTATTCGATATTCGAAAAATCAAGATTTCAAAAAAACGGCCTATAAATATCAAAAAAAAAACGGTGGAAACCTGTTTGGAAAAACCGAGACAATAACCCTACTAGATATACTGAGTCAGGGTACGAAAATAAACCGTACAAAACAATACCCATTTATTCATCGACTATCATATCATTTATTGTTTTGTACAGATGATGATGTATGTAGTGAATTTTTAGCACTCTAATATTCGAAAATGCTTCCACCAATTCAGATCGCACTTTTCATGTAAATAATTTCAAATATGCAAGTTAACACTTTACCTTGAAACTTGTAAAGTGGATTCCGCCGTTTTGTTTTGTTTTGTACCGAACTCTTGACATACTAAACGAAACGAAATAATAGCGTACAATATAAATTGTACTCACGACACCCCGAGTAGGAGAGTAAAAGGGAAAAGTGTAAAGAAAAATTACTTTCCAACAACAAAATACCTTGAATAAAAATTTATTTTTGCATTTAACCTTAAACTATGACCCTTATAGGTTCAGGATGAGTAAAAATTTAAACTTTTATTCAAGGTATTTTGTTGTTTGAAAGTAATTTTTCTTTGCACTTTACTCTTTTACTCTCTTATTCGGGGTGTCGTGAGTGCCCTTATGTTTATTTTCGTACACTGCACTTAATAGGGAGAAAATCCTATAACGGCAGGCGATATGGGCAACGATGATGTTTAAAATCTTATTACGTATATTTTATACTCCGTGTCCAGATGCCACATTCTCTCAGTTCATACTAAAAGCAGATACTGTGTTTTTCCCGAAGCCTATCGACATATTTTAGTACTATCTGAGGTTCAATTACGTTTCGAATATTTGGAGAGGAGATTCCGTATAGCCTGAGCAACTGGCAACACCAATTGTACTAATCGGCACACTTTTGCTGCATCGCGCTCATTCTGGCCACTGCCCGATGAACGAAGAACACAAAGTTTCCAAAAGCTCTCAAAGTCGAACGTTAGGCTTCCACAGGAATACTAAAGGGCCACTGCACCATTGGTGACATGGCCGCAAGATTCGGACTGCCACTTAATGATTTCTGCGGAAGCTGTTGAGAAGAGGAAGCGATAAAATCTATCTAGCACTTACTATGCGAATTCCCTGAACTTCGGAGAAAATGTCTCTAATTTCTTGGAACCACTTCTTCATATGTTTAGTCTGCTTAAGGAGAACTCCTTTTGAGTGTTCATTACATAGAAATTGCGAGCAAATCAAGATGGTTTAACGACATGTAGGGATAAGTATGGGGAAACCATCTCCTCCAACAAATCAATAAGTCCATATAAATGTAAATCAAAAGAAGCAGATTTTCATTAGATGGTGTGGCTTATAGAAAGGTCTCTACAATAACAGCAACTTGGGGGGTTAGAATTTTTCTCGATACAGCCAGAGATTTATCTTATTTAGTTAACTTAATTTTATTTAATTTTATTTTATTTTATTTTGTTTTGTTTTATTTTATTATACCCGAGCGCATTTGTGCACAAGGATATTATAACTTTGCTCGCATGACGGTAGCCTAAAGGAATTAAGATAGATATAGACATATGTATACTAAAATGAGCAGAATGAAAAGATAAATCGTTTAAGCTATGTCTGTCCGTCCGTCTGTCCGTATGCCCGTTCTTTCGTGTGCACGATAACTCGAGCACAAAGTGAGATATTTAAATGAATTCTAGTATGTAGGTTGCCCTTTACCCAAGGTAGGTTGGTATTGAAAATGGACGAAATCGGACGGTAACCACGCCCACCTCCCATATAACGGTATTTTGGAAAAATTTCAAAAACCACGACATTTCCGTAAATACTAGATGCCAATTGTTGAAAATTAGTATGTTAAGTCAAATTTTGGCATTAAATTAAGACAGTTATGAAATTTTTTGATAATGGGCGTGGACCTGCCAATATATGATCAAATGCTGTATCTCAATAGCCCTTTCACCAATTCCCACCAAAATCGGTACGAACATTGCTTAGAATCTAACTAAGAAATCTATTGAGCATTTATGAAATCGCGCTATAACCACGCCCACCTCCCGTATAACGGTATTTTACAGAAATACGAAACCAGCGATAAATCAGTAACTGCTGAAGCTAATTCACTCAAAATCGATTTTGTAATAATCTCTTACCAATAAATAAGAGGCGGTCGCTGCGACCCACCACTCCGTAGGGCCTGGGTTCAAGCCCTGGTCCGAGCAACATCGCAAGAAAATGATAGAAGAAAGGTGTTTTCTTAAAAGCGGTCGCCCCCTAGGCAGGCAATGGCAAACCTCCGAATGTATTTCTGCCATGAAAAAGCTTCTCATAAAAATACAATCGCCGTTCGGAGTTGGCGTAAAACTGTAGGTCCCTCCCCTTAGTGTGACAACATCAAGACGCACACCACAAATTGGAGGAGATGCTCGGCCAAAGCTTAACATATTGTGAATGTGTGTTATTATTTTATTTTATTTTGTTTGCAAATAATTTCTTAAAATAAAAGTCAAATATACTAACATATCTTTATTCACATCCAAAGCCGAAGATCCATAAACCGAACAAAACTTACAATAAGTAGTTACATATGTTACCAAATTAAATATTTATCCTCGCACCAAGTTGCCCGCATACAATCGCCCAGTCATAGGGGTTGCATATTTTCCATGCTGCGTGTTAAAGCAAATATTTGGCACAAGAAACTTGTAGACGAGATTGAAAGGAAAATAACTGCACGTATGCGTTCAAAGTCATGAAAAATTGTGGGTAAATTTTACTTAGAATTTTCCGCACAAGGGAGAAATGCCTTGCATATATGAATTTACATATATACGCGCATACATACATATGTATGTGTGTACCAGAAAATTTGAACTTATTGAAGGAAAGGCAGCAAGAAATCGACTACCAATAAAGTATAAAGCAATCAGCAGCAATGGATGGAGGATGGAGCCGTGCGCAGAAGTCCACGTAAGTGGGGAAAACTTTTGACTGCCATCCACCTGGGGATGGCCAGAAGTGATTATTGTGCGTACGGTTCAAATCGCAGCTCACAACGTCCGGATATTTATATCCACGTATCCTCTGGGTAGCGACCAAACACCCGTTTGGGAGCGAGCTAATGTGAGAAGGCGTAAATCACCGCGTGCGCAGGGTTTGGGTCCCGCCACGTTAAATCCACGCCCAATGAATATGAAAAAGCAGCCTCGGAAGAGATCCCCCCTTTCTGTTGACGACCACGGCAAACGAACAAAGGACTATGATTTGAGGGTATGCACCTGGAATATCCGGACCCTTAATGGGGAAGGTGCCTCTGCCCGGCTGGTTGATGTCCTCGGGAAGACAAAGGCTGACATCACCGCCATCC
>JAPVRG010139398.1:0-11719 GCA_029783565.1 Rhagoletis cerasi | reverse complement strand
CAATGGCAATACTGTGTAAATGTGAAAACAGGAGACAAAAGAAAAAACAAAAGAGATCAGCTGATTCCTACGTACATTCTACGGCGGTGAGTTTTTGCAAATATTGTGTTTCAAGTACTTCTAAGCTACGCTACGTACACGTTCGTGGATAATCGCGCTTTAAGCCGTAGGGACTCTGCATGACTTACAACCTTGCAGGGGTGTTAACTGATGGTTACCATTGGCCACAGCACCTATCCAAACATTTTTTACTTGAATAAATTAAGTATGGTCCTGCCCTCTCACTGAGTTATTCACTGATTACACTAGTTTACACGAAAAATTAACCTTTGTAAAAAAGTATTTTCTAGGCTCACTTTGGGTCGCTGAATATGAAAACAAACCCCAATTTTTTTTCAAAGAAGCGTTTTCGAGATTTTTTCGAAAAACGTGTTTTTTGGTACCTTTGGCAGTTATTTGTCAATATCTTCTGAAAAGATCATCCAATCGATTTTTATTTATTTATTTTTTCTTACTCCTGGATGGGAATTCGAGAAGACTCTACCCAACACAAACTAAAAAATTCAAGGAGAAAAGCTTATTTTTAACCAAAATTGTGATTTTGTGAAAAATATAAAGTTAGAATTTTTACTCAGTGCCCCATAACATCTACATTTCTTATCCGATTTGGATGATCTTAGACTCAAAATTTACTGCGATAATATATCTTTTACTCAAATTTGAAAAAAAAAATTTTTAAAAAAATTTTTGTAATTAAAAATAAGCATCTAAAAATGTGTAATTTTGAAAAATGAATGAAAATTCCACTTTTTCGATTTTGGTCGCTAGTAACAGTAATAACTTTTGTTTAAATCTGCACAGGTTACATATTTTTGCAAAAGACGTATCAATGCTATTCGAACGGTAGTTTGCTCACGTCGATTAGATGATTTTTTCAAAAAATATTGACAAATAACTAGGAAAGGTACCAAAAAACAGGTTTTTTGAAAAAATCTCGAAAACGCTTCTTTGAAAAAAAGAATGGACTTTATTTTCATGTTCAGCGACCCAAAATTAGCTTAGAAAACATTTTTTTTCTTAGGTTAACGCAATTATGTCAAAATTTGTCGACTAGTGTTATGAATCTGGAGACTTGGTTTCAAATTCAAAATGGTGAATCCGATATGACGGCCAAAAACTTGAAATCAATCCGATTCGCGAAAACATTTTCCTCGCAGGTTTTTGGGGTCGCTTATTACGAATCTGAAGACAGATTGGAAAAATTCAAAATGGTAGACCCAATAGGGTGGCGGAAAAAAATTTAAATCAATAAGATTCGCTTAAAATTTTACAATAGCGGGTCCTTAACGACGCACATAGGGGTATTTGGCCGATTTATGCGGCCAAATTTATTTTTATGAAAATTCTAACTCAAAATTTTTAAAACGACGTGTTACGATATTTACAATTGTAAATGTTTAGATGTCCAAATATTCCACCAAAGCAATGAAAATAAAGTTGCTTAAAGTTTGACATCGATAAGCTCCATGCTATCGTGGTCCGATTGTAGAAACATTGATACCTACGTATTCATTACGGCGAGGAGAAGGTTTATATCTAAGTTAGAACATGAAAAGAGTTATCACCTGCTAAAAAATTAAATGCAATTAAGTTAAATGAATTACTGCAATATGAGTTTCAATCGAAATGGTTTTGAAAAGCCTTTATTTCTAAGCAACGTGTGGGAGGGATACCATCTGTTTAAAAATTAATTAATAAGGTTATAGTTTGAAACTATCTTGAACAGGGCTGCCACCTTTTAAATTAAAAATTAAACTCAATGTATAAAATAGGTTAAATTAATTATAATAATACGGATATCATATATACATATGTAGGTTGGAACATGAGATGGTTTGCCACATGTCAAAAATGTAATTTAATTAAGTTCAATGAACTACTACGCTATGGGTATGATCCAAAATGGCTTTGAAAAGGCTTAATTTTCAGCTACATTTACATTTTTATTGAAGCTCGAATACCTTCGTGTTTTAAGAATGATGTTTTTGAATAGATTCTGTGATGTACTCAGTGCGCGAATATTCGAGCCTACTCAGTATTAAAAAAATTCTTACGATTTATTGACTTAAATATTTATTTGCAAATTTTTACTAGAACTTACCGTTAAGCAGAGTTTTTTTTCTAAATGTACTGACAACTATTTTCTCCTCTGTAACTCTCCAAATTTTAATTTCAAACCCTCCTCAGCCAGCATCTCAGTGCCATTGAATGGTGTTACATAACTTTTTGACTGTAGTTCATTCCTCGAATTTATTAAAATTAGCAAAAATATGATATTTTTCCTTATAGCTCTGCCGGTACAAGTTCATATTATATTTTTATATTTGTAATGAACTATGTGGATTATATGATATTTATCTGCTTTACAGTTAACTTATTTAATATAATTTAATAAATTAACACACGATTTAAAGCAGTTTTTACAACATCTGGTTGTTTTAAACACATCTAAAAACCAAATAAACAATTTTCAACCCGACACTTTGACAGGATGGTGCGAGCGACTGAAAACAAAGAGGGATAAAAAATAACAGAATCTAGTCAAGAATTATATTCTCTTCACCCTATATTCAGTTATAAAAGAAAAAAGTGCCGCCTAAATCTGCCAAATACCCCTCTGTGCGACGTTAATTACGAATCTGTAATCGGATTTTAAAAATTCAAAACAGCGGATCCATATTGAATCCACCATTTATCACGGAAAAAATTAAAGTCGAACGTACGAACATGGCGTATGAGCAACATTCTTACTAATGTATTACACACACGCCAAGTACGTACGTTCGATTGTAACTTTTTCCGCGATAAATGGTATCCCATAGGAATCCGCCATTTTGAGTTTTTAAAATCTGATTTCAGTTTCGTAATTACCGACCTAAAGAGCCCCTGATTGTAAAATTTTAAGCGAATCTAATCGATTTAAATTTTTTTTGCCGCCATTTTGAATTTTTCGAAGACCTCAACACCTCAATTATAAAAATGCATGAAACTCAAATTTTGGATACGCAGGTGTGACGTGAAACGTCCCCCATATATATTTATACTAAAAAAAAATATATGGAGAAGGTATGCAAGTAGAACTTCGAAAAAACTATGTCTATTTTTCGATCTGCTACACCCTAATGCAGTTGCGTATGCAGCTAGTCAACATCGAGTCCTTGCGACAATAATATTTGAGTTGCATTGCAGTTGGTGACCCCGAAGTGCATTCCTCGAATACATGAATTTTTGTGTGCGTGTATGTGACGGCATCAGGTGGTAAATGTTAGAAACTCATTTAACCAAAGTGCAATGCAGTGGCGAGGGCAGCAATGCCGGTACCAGGTGTTTACTCACTTACTCTAAAGCAAAAGTTACCATGTACCTACATACAAATATACAAATGAACGTGCATACCTGCTAACAGGCAACGAGTATTCCGCTTAGCAAAACCACAACAAATACGCAAATAAGTTCATTTCCTTTTTGCATTACAGTTGAGCGCAGGAAAGCCAAGTGCCGCATAAAACGTGTACATATAAACTCTAAAGAGTATTGCATTAAAACCCCCTTTACATGCATCACATGTTTTTGCTTAAATAAAAAAGCAAACATATCTAAACATAGCTCGGTGTGCAGTTTACGTGCATGTAAAATATTTAGTAATTTGCTAGTGCAGCGCTTTGGAAAACAAATTGTGGTCGAAGATTTTCTCTTGCTGGTGAAACAATTTTGGGTCAAGGTAAAAAGAAAGTGGCCGCACGCAACACCTTATCGCTATAATGCTTTTGACGTGCTGTCGGTGGATAGCTTAAGAGGCTTTGAGGGGAAAGTTTAATAAATACAGTTTTCTGCGAGAGTATTTGAACTGGTTAATAAAGTAAGTAATACTTTTAAACTTTAAACAATTTCAGAAATTGCTTTCACATAAATATGAATAAATTTTTGACTTGCATATTTTTTTAACTGACTTTTAACAGATATTTAAAATGCTTAGTATCTTTATAATATAAACTTACTGATGGTGAAGAATGAATGACGTAGGTCCGGTGAGTTCAGGTTTGGTTGAAGCGGCTGTATCCGAGTTGTGAGGGAACACACTTAGGCTCGATGGGTTTATTGTGGGACCATTTCGTTCCCATCCCGGCACCGATAAATGACTCAGGCATGCCTAAAGGACATAGATACGTCGGACAGTCAATGATTTATTTTTTATCGCCTCATCGCCATATTTATCAAAATAGGTAGCTACTCATAACTCTCAAAAGCGCGGTCAGACAGAGTGTAGCCTTTTTAGTAGCTGCGAGCTCTGTTTGTAAGATGCTGCAGTATTTTGACAGCCTAAAATAATAGTTCTGTTTATCTCATCTCTTACCTTAATGTTCAGTTCAGATATATCTTGTAGGCTGAATACCAAATTATCTTCACAATCCTTGCTAAGAGGAACTTGTGTGGTGCAGTTTGGGGACCTTAACCGTCGAGATAGAATTCTAGAGCGAGCGAATTTAATAGAATATTTTTAAATTTTAATAATGAGTTCAGACCTGCAGAATAAGATGTAAACCAATGCAGTTTGCGAGGTGTGAAACCATTTTAATTTCCTATATTAGCTTTGCATGCATACATCGCGGTAAGTTGAATAATTGAGTTCAGTTGAGCTCTACATGTCGTGATGAAAGACCTCATTTGGGTTTTTGATATTGCTTAGGGTGCAAAAGAGTTTATTTACGCCATTAATAACACTCTTTTACACCCTTATACCACCCTTATACCACGCACATATGGAATTACTTTTGCCTGAGACAAAAAAAAACAAGAATAACAATAGTATAATAGTAGTACTAAAAGCACCTGGACACCCAGAAATAGGTTGGAAATAGTAAAGTTTCTATGAGCAGGCTGATGGGGCTTCCAAGGGAAGTAAGTATTTCGTTGAACAATCAGCGGATGCTGCAAAAAAGGCAAGGCAAGGGGCAATAATATAATCAGTCACCGCGAACATTAAACTCCAGGCTCTCCCAGATGAGGTGCCTGAAGTTGCAATTGTATTAAGTCATCAGGTTGTCTAAACCATAGTCTTCGTAAACTCGATTTCCGGAATCTCAGTGTAGAGCAAAAATCCTTTCTTACATTGTTTAAAAGGTCCCATCGAAGTCCAACTAATTGGACCAGCGTGACTTCATTGTCTCGATTTTCAGTACTAAACCTATGAAAATTACCCTAGATAGTGAAAATGACACACTTTTCATGGATTTTTAAGCTCATTTTGATTTTAGGATCCCAGCAAAACAAATACGGCAATAAAAATTTACGAAGAGCACAACTGGAGTTGGCCTAGCGGTGGTGAACGAAAACAATACAAAGTACCACCTGAAAACAAGCAAGTTATAAGTTTAAAGTAGTGAAAGGCTTTGTCTGCCTAGGATCTAGCATAAACACCACTTATAACACTGGCCAACAAAATCTTGCGGCAGAGCTTTTGAAAGATGATTCAGAGTCTGTCCTTTAGATTATTTAATTGGCTCCAGTTTTCGATATACTTGCGGTCAAAATTGGCAAAAAACTCATTTTACACATTTTTTGAACTTTTTTAGTAGTATAATGATGCAGTTAGGAATTTTCTGAATAGCATAGAAAGAAAGCTTATATGTTGCCCTTTTATTTCAAAAGATAAAAAAAACTTTATTTCCGGAAACATAAGTCACAAAAATAATTTTTTCTTAATAAAAAATGTGGCGAATGCAATCTGAAATATCCTCCAAAGTTGTCTTACTGTGGATGATTATGAGCCTTTCAACGTAAGTTTCCAATTCTAACAACGAAAACATAAAAGAGGTGTGCAAATTTAAATAAAGGTTGAATTTATTCTTCTTCCAATGAGTGTAATGGAGTGTATGACAAAAAGATACAAAATTTCAACATACTTACCTTCCTCCAATTATTCACAAATTTTCGAAACATTTTGCAAGTAAATTGAGATCCTAAAAGAGAACTTGTACAAAATTCAAATGAATTTTAATAAAAAAAAATAATATCGGTATTTCTGAAAACAAGTTATGAAGCCTTATGTTTAAGAAATTTAATTTTTTACCTTTTGAAGCTCAATGACCAATATTTCAGCTTTCATTTTTTACTAGTCATAAGGCAATTGGTATCGAGATTTTTGGGTCACTCCTGTATTCTGGATAAATATAGCTTTCTTCCGGAGCATACAGACCGTTGTGTCGAAATTCTGCTGATTCTTCCGGGAAAAGATCGCATTGGTATGCCTTTCGCCACTTGCAAGCTGCTTTTAAGAGAATTTGTCTATACTCGCGCGAGGGAGAGATGAATGCAAACTACGACCTGTCGAATTTCTAGGCTAACTTGGCCTAGATGGGATCGAATAAGGTCTCGAATTTATATTCTCTAAAGACGGAGGATATATCTCACACAATTGGTGGTCTAACAGGCCACACTGCCTTATAGATAAACACGCAGAACGGCTCGGGGTGCCTTACCGTAGATGCTGCAGAAGTTGTAAAAACTATGAGAAGGAGGAGACAGTTCTCCATCTTCTTTCTAACTGTCCGGCATTATCGAGGAGAAGACTGAGCTTTCTGGGATCTCCTCCCTTTAGTGACCTTCACAAATTGGGAGATTTAAACCCTAGTTGCATGACGAACTTCGTCAAGGATTCAAAATGGTTCAGCAAGGAGGAGTGAAAACTCTTAACTGTGGTATCATAACGGGCCTTCAACTTTTAGCCTATATGTGTCCCTGTATAGCAGGGGCAGCCACACCTACTTACCTACCTTATACTAGTTAGAAAATTATATTGCACGTCTATATCTTTCTACTGAAGTTCAAAATATGCCAAAATCCATTTTTTGACCATTTTTATCACGAATATCTCAAAAACTAGAGCTAATTGAATAATTTGAAGGTCAGATTCTGATTCTAGGGGAAAAACCATATAAGAACCAGTGGTCACTGTTTGTGCTGCTTGCAATTGTTGGAATCTCGTTTTTGAGGGAACTATTCTACCTAAGAGCTATGGCTCTATTCACTTCGGCAAGGAGTACCGAAGAAGTTTGATTTACAAATGGTACAAGCTTATCACTGACATGACCGTACATACATACATTCAACGTTTACGATGCCTTTGCCATGTCTTTCGCATGAAGGATGATGCTCCGGAGAAGATATCTTTATTTTGAAAATTTGGTCAACAATGGTGTCTCTAAAAAATATCTATGAACATGGCAATTGTTTAAGTTATACTGTTAAATATGCAGAAAACTTGACAACTTATTACAAATTTATTAATATTTTAAAGTAAATAGCCTGTTTCATAACTTCTAAGAAACCAACGAAATATCTTAGCTTCCAAAAGACAGACGAAAAACTGCAAATCCTCACTTCTTGTGAACAAATAAACGCAGGTTATAAAATCAGAGCAATGAAGATAAGCAGTTTTTTATTTAAAATATTCACACAACCAAAACGTTCACGTTATTTACATAAATTTTAACTTTTATCTAAAATTTTATATGCTGAACTAGAAACTTTAGGAAGTATTACGATTCCGGCATGAAATAAAAGCGGACCATCTCCGAGCTAACTAAATAATTACAGGGTGGGACTTTATGTACATACATTTCTTATACACTCACACCTTGATTTTTATTGAACTTTTCTTTCATTTGTTTCTTCCTCATAAAACTACAGTAATTCGCTTCCTTACAAAGCACTTTTCTGCTGCTATCTGCACCATACTTTGTTGCACCACACTGCGTATGAGTAATGCACTTGCCTTTTCCGTTTGGCTTGCCTCACTTGCCTCACTTTTACGTTTTATTGCTATTATCATCTTTCTTCGCTACCACAATTAGCACAGCAAGTTTTACTACACTTAAGTTGCTTTTTAGCCCGGCTCATCGTATTTCATCAGCATCATCAACATTCCCGAAGCCCGCTACATACCACTCGCCCGATTTGCAGCTGCAGCAGCTGATCGCCGGTAATCTTAAAAGCTAGCAAAATTTCTTGGCATCGCATTGCTTCTTGGCTTGCGTGTTGCTAGTTGATGTTGCTGTTAGTTGTCGTTACAGGCAATTAGCTGCATGAAAATATTATATTTTAGTTGGATGGAAATTTATACCGACAATATGGTGAGTTCATGTTAACTGATTTATTATACGTTTTTGTAATGCTCTTCGTAGATATGAAGAAACGAGAATTTAGTTACAGAAGTTACTGGAGAATTTAAATGCAGTTGAATATGGTTTCATTGAATTAGAGCTTTTATTGTTTAATCTAGTTTAGTTTATTTATTTACTTATTTTTTTACTTAGAGTTGATAGGAGTATAAAAGATAATTTCATTCCTTTAAAAATTCATTTCAATATCATCTTTACGTGCTATTTCTAGGTAAAGAAAGAAATAATTTGAATTTTATTGCACTCTCAACTTCAATTAAAATACCAGGCAAAACAAAATTTCCCTAGCATGCTCATATAATATTGTATTCAATTTGAATGTATAAACACTCACAAATGTGTGGAAATATGTATGTAAGCATACTTCTATATATTTCGTTGCAGGCACACCTTGTTTACAACTTAAAACATAACTCATTTCTGTAAATAATTCCCGCAAACATTTTGAACGTTTTAACTTTCACGCAATTATATTTTTGTCATTGTAGTTACATATGTATGTACAATGTACATATATGCAACATATTTCATGCTGAGTGCACCTCAATTGTTTGGAATTTCTAAAATTTTCTAATGAGCACATTATGAAAGTTTTATAGGAGTGGTGAGACGTCGGCATGGCACATGGATGTACTTTCATCTCAGCCACAGATTTTATTTGTGCATTTCTAAATTTTGGTTAATTAAAAGTTGTCTCGAATACATTTATCGTTACTCTTTATATATTTAAGAGCAGAAGTACTACGTTTTCAGTGTACACAGAAAACGTAGCATAGATCAAACTCCTTAACCCTCTAGTGCACACGAAACTAAATATGGAGTCACTAATTTTTTCAATTTTTTCCCGCCTAACCAGTGTTATAAAAACGTCTCAAACTAATTAAATGCATTGAGGTGCTATAGAGAAATAATTCAAAATGTATGTGATTTAATCATACAATAAGTAGAGTACGTGCAGTCTAACAGATTACTAAACTTAAGAAAAATACGGCGAAAATTAATGTATTTTCATCTGTTTTTTTTTTATACCAACTATATGAACAGATCAGACTTTGATTGTATTTTCTCAAAAAATTAAAATTTTAGAATAATTCTCTTTATTGGTAAACTTGTGGTATATTTGTTCATACGCAAATAAAGCGTTTTTCACAGTTAAATTATTTTTATTCATATCCTTCGTAATTCATGCAGTAGAGGGTTAAAAATTCTTATTTTATGCTTCGTAGCTAAAGTTGGCCAAACTCAGTGGAGTGCTGCTATTGACATTATTTTTAGAAAATGTTTAATGTAAATAATAATTCATATTATGAAATCTATTATATAAATAGGCAATTATCAGCCTCATTTCGTAAGTCGTAAATTAGACAAAATTTCTCGACTCGACAACACTAGCATTGTCTACAGTCGTGCTGAAATAATTAAACGACGAAATTTGTCGAAAACACAGTGCAACCAAGTTTTTTCGTTTTAATACACTAGTCGAGTGGAAATTTTAGGCAATGACGGAAAATTTTCGATAAGATTCGACTCTCGAAAAACGACTTGCATTCCACACGACTCTCGCAATGAGTGTGTATGTTTCCTTTACACCTCTTTCACGGCTAAACTATACTTTCAAGGTATAAACAATTGTACATCATTAGAAAGGTATTTTGATGCTGATGTGCAAACAATTTTTAAAATTTAAAATTAGTTTAAAACAGAGCGAAAAACTCAATTCAAAAGTCACACCAATACCAATGCCATACATGCACATCGTTGGGGCGGAAATGCCTCCTAAATGTATGCTTTAATAATGATAATAAAATGTGAAGCAGCGGTATAAGAACAATTTAGATTGAAATTACTGCAACCATGAAGGAAAAGTTGAATATGTAGATGAAGAAAGGAATAAAGGAAAAGATAAAAATAATAAAGATTCGTAGAGATAAAGACAAAGAAGAAGGTAAATTGAAGTATTTAATATAATGGCAAAGGAGGGGTGAATATGTACATAGATGCAGAAAAAAATGAAGATAAAGATTAGGATGAAGGTAAAGGTAAAGGTAAAAATAAAGGAAAAGGTAAATATAAAGAGGTAGATGAAAAGATAAATATAAAGATAAACCTTAAGATCAAAATAAAGATAAAGATAAAGATAAGGATAAGGATAGAGATAAAGGTAACGATAAAGATGAAGAGATAAATATAAAGATAAACCTAAAGATCAAAATAAAGATAAACACGAGACAAAGGTAGAAATAGAGAGAGTGATAGGGATAGAGATAAAGATAAGAGGCAGAGAAAAGGTACTGAATATGTTGTGTTATGCTATGTTATGTTTTACTATGTTTTGTTATGTCATGTCATGCCATGTTATGTCATGTTAGATTATCTTATGTTATGTTATATTATGTTATGTTATGTTATGTTAAGTTATGCTTTGTCATATTATGTACGTAGGTTAACGCATTTCACCTCAACTCACCACAGCTCACGATGCGGAGCAGCGGTGTAAGACCAATTTAGATTGATACAACGATGAAGGTAAATATGAGGAATAAAGATTTGTGAAGATTCAGACAAATAAGAAGCTAAATTCAAATATTTAATATAATGGCAAAGGAGGGTGTGAATACGTAAATGCAGAAAAGAAAGAAGATAAAGATTAGGATGGAGGTAAAGATAGAGATAAAAATAAAGATAAAGATAAAGATAAAGATAAAGATAAAGATAAAGATGCAAAGATAAATACAAAGATAAACCTCAAGATCAAAATAAAGATGAAAGAACGAGACAAAGGTAGAAATAGAGAAAGTGATAAAGATAAAGATAAGAGGCATGTCATGTCATGCTATTTTATGTTGTGTTACGTTATGTTATGTCATGTTATGTACGATGGTTAACACATTTCACCTCAACTCACCACAGCTCACGTTAAATCACCTCACTTCATTTGAACTCACATCCCCTTAACTTAACTGAACTCACTCCAACTTATCTCACCTCGGCTACAAAACACACCTAAATCCACCACTACTTAACTCACCACATTCAAACTCACCTCAGCTAAATTCACCACACCAAAATTCAATTCACCATGCCTTAATTCACCACATCTCAACTTACCACAGCTAAATTCACCACATTTCTTAAGCTCACCACAGCTGAATTCACCACACCCAATTTCACCACATGACATGATATTACTTGATATGGCATCAGTGACAACATCATTTGGCATAGCGTGATATGATATCCTTTCAAATCACGTCACATTGCATTACCTGATATTTCGCCTCAATTAGGCTTGAGGCGCAATAGTTCACAGCTTCGCTCATCTACATAAAATAAAATAAAAAAAAAAACAAATAAAATAAAATAAATTTAAAAACAAATAAAATATAAAACAAAAATAAAATAAAGTGGACCAAAATCAAACAAGAATAGAATTTAGTCTTATATAAGGATGATGACCATTGTGGTGGTTGAATTTCACC